>PVJO010002532.1:0-141323 GCA_004026905.1 Hystrix cristata | reverse complement strand
ATTACTGAATTCTCACTGGAGGCTCTTAAAGGAGCCAAGATCCGTTCTGAGGGTTCAAGTGGAAAAGATCTCCAGCGGGGGTCTGGGAGCCAGTGCCGAGGACACAGGCATGGTCTACCCCTTGCTGTGCTGTGGTGCCTCAGACTCTTCCGCATTAGATGCACCCTTCAGTCTCCTCATTGTTATCAAATGGCGGAAGGGAGGAGTCCGCATTTATGATGCGTCCCGTGGAGAAAGGCCCCTCCACAGGCGCCCATCACTCGCAGGACTGATAGGTGTTACTACTTCTGGAAATATCCTTGAAATGGAAACCAAATCAAAGCAGCCTGCTAGAAGGATCAGAGTCTGGGCAGAATCTGGAAGTAAGTTCTTCGTTTGAGTAGGTGTTCCTTGAAGAAGCCCAGCTATGCAGCTGTGTTCGGGTGGAGATCATCAGGGCTTTGAAAAAAGAGAAGTCACTGTTAATATCAGAAGTGAATTCTGAGAACCCAGAGGAATAAAAAGGCTCTACCAGTTCTCAGCAACAACTGTGAGAATAAATGATGACAAATACCTTATTAAGTCTAAAGAGTTATATTAGTGGATAATAACAAGTAAGAAAGACAATAGCTAGCCTTTGATATGGGCCTATTTATTATTTAAAACATTTATTAAGATTTAACAATAGGCAAATAATTTTTGTTAAACACTTATCAAACTATATACATTAATCGACTCATATTTATCATTCAGAATGTATCTCATTCTATCTGAAGGAGTATGTATATATGCTTCCAAAACGAACTTAGAGATTTAAAATGAACCGTAGTTCACTTTTGCAAAATGTAGAAGTGTAAAGATTATTGTGTCTGCCAGCTGGGCAGCCAGACAGCAGAGTGGACTTGTCTAATTAGGAACAATTGCTGATAAATCAATTCTTTCCTTTTATAGGACAATTAGAATTTGTGTGTGTATGTGGGTGTGTTTCAAATTCTAATTTGAGTTTGCACATTGTTCTGCCACAGAGTTAGTTCTTTCAAGTCCTTTTAGATGGTGTAAATTTCCCATAAAATATAAATAGGGTTATTGCTGTTTTATCAGTCAAGCAAATAATCCAAGATCCATCCATTCATCTGTTCATATAATTCAGGCATAAACTGCATATAATTACTTGTTTGATGCCCTTAATCTGATTTGCTATACTGGACCCCAAATAAGACTTTTAATTACTTGTCTACTATATTTTTATACTATTTCTCTTCCTCTTTTGAAGTTTGCCTATCAAAATCCTTCCTAGTCTTGCAAGCACAGCTCAAAGATCACTCTTCTAATTCATTTAATTTAGAAATTATCTTTTGGTTGTTGTTGTTCTTGTTGTTTTTGTTTGTTTGCTTACTTTATTTTTTTGAACAGGGTCTTGCTGTGTAACCCAGGCTGGCCTCAAACTTGTAATCCTCCCGCCTCGGCTTCCTGAGTGCTGGAATTACAGGTGTGGGCCGCCATTCCTGGTTCTGGATGTGATCTTTTGAACATTTGAATTTTCACTTTTATCTCTTGTTGCATCTAAGAGAGTGTTTTGCACTGGAATATTGAAACTGTATATGCAAATAGACAGACAAACAGACAGACAGACAGATAGGGTTTTCAATAAATGAATGCATGACAATCCAAGGTCCCCAAGAACAGAAATGTCTAGCCTTCATGCTCTGGCATACGCCACAGTTCCTGGCATACGCCACAGTTCCTGGCATAGATAATGGCATAAAGGCAACTTAAATCCACGTGTGACCAAATAAACTCAGGGGAAAACAATTTACTCACAAGAAAAAGGATGTAGTAGTCATCATCTTTCTTCCCAAGGCCTGTGATTTGATTGGCCGTAATTGCCTGGGGGAAATGTTTTTACATTCTGGTTTGCAAATCTTAATCTTCAACAATTAAGCAGGAAAACATCTGCCACCCACAGTATGGGGCAGCAAGGTCTCCTCGTGACAGATGAAGTACAGGGCTTCTCAGTTCAGGCTGGCTCACCAAAGACAGCAGTGAGTGAGCCATCCCCGGGCTGGAGAATCCAGGTCAAGAGCCCTGTGAGAGAGAGTCTGCTGCCTCTCTGAACAATTAGACTCCCAACACCACAGGCTGCACCTTGTCCAATTAGTCTGCAAGACTGCACAAACCCAGGGCTTTAATTGCTCGAAGGGTCTGTTTAGACAGCCAGGGAAACAATTTTAAATACATTTTTAAATGGATATTTTTGGATGGAAGGACCTTGAATTCTAAGGGGGTGGTGTTTTGGGGGTCCTCTGACAGCCGGAAGTGTCAAGGAAGAGAACGGTACATTGGATTTTACTCCCCATTATGTTTAGTGTTGGCCAATAACCACCTTGTGGGTTATCAGTAGGACCTGTCACTCTCTGTCACTGGTTCCTCCCAGAGCAATTGCTCCTCCCAGAGCAATCTTCCCTTGTGGGAATTTACGTCCTTGTCCATTAGGAACTTCCTCATCTTCCTACACTGTGCTTCCTTTAATCTACACCATGATGGCAAGAATACTATGAACTGAGTTCAAGCTCTTAAATGCAATGTGCATTACTTGACCACTTAGGACTATAAAAGGATGTCACTCAATATGATGAAACACACAGACGCTGTCAAATCACCCAGATTTTATCTCTAAAATGTTTTGGCCCCAGCTTCTTGTTGCCACCTCCTCAGATCCAGACAGATTACTTCTTGCTGAGATTAATGAGATAAACTTTGCCTGGCCTCCCTATCTCCTAACCACCCCCTCCCCTACCCAGCTTAGACTTTTCTTCCTGAAGTGCAGATCAAATTCTGCTCAGTCACCTCCAGTGATTCTTTGCTGTGGTTTCCAGCTGCTCCATGCTGTGACCCGTCCCCCACCCATTCTCTTTGGACTGTCTGCAGTTATGAACAAACCTGATGGGGCTGATCCACGGTGCCACACCTGTGGCCTGTTTCCTTTCCTGATTTGTGCTAGACATACCACAAGGACCGCTCTTGCCTGTGCACTAGTCACAGGGCATTTGGTTTATACCATGAAACCTGTTTTAAGCCACACCTTCTTCTGATGGCTTTCCAGAATATCCCAGACCTAATTAGAACATCTGGTCTCTTTTAGAAAATATTGATCTCCATTTAATCTGTCTTGACTCATTTGAGTATTCGTAGTTCTCTAATCAGGGTTTCTCAAGATGGAACACTAGACCCATGAGGTTATATATCGGTGAAGAATTCTATAAGCTAAGTAAGGTTGGAAATGTTGCAGACACTCGCCTCTTAGAGCTTTGGAAAGCATAACCACATTACATTTCTTGTAGTCAAGAAACCTGTGTACTTTTGTTTACCTCGATGCTACTGAAATGTATTTGTTTGTAGGGCACCTTTTTTGTGTAATACCTATTATCTAATATTCCATAGAAAGACTCATTTTGGGAAATTTGCATAATGTAATTACTTTGTAAGTAGAGGCTCTCTCATATCTTTGACTCCTCCATGGTGTCGAGCACAGTGCCTTTATACAGTAGGTGCTCAGTAAATGTAAGTCAAATTTTTTTGTGCTGGTAGAAATTGAATCTAGGGCCTTGTACAGGCAAATGGTCTACTACTAGCTATATCCCAAGATGAATTTGAAATGAATTTTAGTGGCATCACAAACTATTTGAGATCCGTAGGAATATAATTCTTAATTCTAGATATACAATTCATGTGCCAACTTGGGTAAGTGATGTTTAAATTTCTGTCCTTAATTCTAGGGAATAATTTTCCATTTGCATACACACATGTAAACTCTCTATACAGTTTATATATAGTTAAGAGATTGTTATAATGATGTACTGATAAGAGGCATGAGAAGGATTGGGGCAGCGAGTAACATGAGTTGCTAAGAAAAGCATTGCAACATATCACATTTCACTGAGATGATCCTTTATTTTCCTAGTGTAGTGATTGATAGCAGAAGCTACTGTTTACAGAGAACAGTAACGATGTGCCAGATAGCACGTTGAGCATTTTACACATATTATCCCACTTTGTATTCATAAAAACCTCCTGAGGTAGGCATTACAGTTCTTTATAAATAAGGAAACTGAGGTTTGAGTAACAAGGCCAGGGGTCGCTGACTTAGCGGTGACACGGTTTCACTGCCCCAACCCACTTTCTTGACCGCCAAGCTAGACTCGTGCCCTGTGCTCTCTGTGGGTCCTTGTGGACATCTCTGCTCCAACCTCATTTTTTACTGTCACTCTTGTGCAATCTGAGCTGGCTTCCTATTGATTACCCACCTACTTGCTGTCTGTGTAGATCAGAACCCTTCTCCCTTAAACTATTTAGAGGACCAGTTCTCCTTATTTCATTCTATTTAAGACCACTTGACAAGGTTGTGGGGAGGGATAGAGAATACTTTTTGGGGGAGCCAATGTAAGGGACTGAATGCTTGTGTCTCCCTAATTTCATGTATTGAAACCTAACCCTCATTTGGATTTAAGGAGAAAGTGGGGGCATTTGGGAGGTGATTAGGTCATGAAGGTGGGGCCTTTATTAATGAGGTTAATAGCCTTATTAAAAAAAGAGAACAAAAGAAATTCCTCGCCCCTTCTACCATGTAAGGACACAATGAGTTTTGTAATCTATGAACCAGGAAATCGGCTCTTACCGGATCTGAAACCTGCCAGCACCTTCAGCCTGAACTTTTAGCATCCAGAATGGCGAGAAATAATGTATATAAGCTACTCAGTCTGTGGTATTTTTCAGTGGCTGGAATGGACTAAGATGGCCCATATTCTGAGATTCTGTCATTCAAACATAGTTGAATTGCCCATTCCCTAGAATTGTCTACAATCCTTTCGTTTATACAAAAAGTGGCTCCAGGTTTGGTGATATCTGAAATGTATACTATTTGGAGGACTCTAAAAAATTAGGAATGTCAAAATCACAAACATAAAAAAGCAGTTATAGGCCCTCAAATGTGTTTGTGCAAATAAGAGGCACTGGTATTTAAGATTCATCCGCTTCTCAGTGTATTGCCTTCATCCTCCTAACTACAGAGAGGCCAACAATGCAGACTCTGCAGGGTTTTAAGAAGTAGAAGACACTGCCTGTTTGGGGTGAATTTACAGACCTTATGTAAATACAACTTGAGAAGAGCTACAAAGCAAACGGCCAATGAGTGATCACTGACTTTGTGCTCTGAAGAGATACTGAATAAAAATGGGGTCGTTTGGCAGATTAGGGCATCTCTATGCCTGCTATGAATAAAGCTTGGTCACTTGAGATGTTGGATGGTCACTTGTCCAAGTGAGAACATGAGAGAAAAGATGCCATGCCTGTATCAAGAGCAGGTAGTTCTGCATAAGTCTCCCGTATTTGTGGTTACTACATTTTGTATGATGATTAGAAAAGCAGAGATTCAGCTTTCCCTAGTCCTTACAGAAAGATCTGCTGCTTCAATAGAGAGGGACTGTGGTTGGCTTGCCATAACCCACCCGCAGATGAAGAGTTGTGGAAGAGGATCTGATGCCTGTAGAGGTCTGCAGCCTGTTTGGGGGTTATAGCTGAGATATCCTGCTCTGAATTCCCAGGATTTCCCTTCGAAGCCATTCACATTGATGTCCACCTGGCGAGCAAGGTGTTCAGTGTCGGACATTTCCAAATTTCATTTCAGGAATTCCCCAGCAGCAACGTCTACCAGGGATGTTCCCAAAGCAGGCTGTCTGCCCATAGGTTTCTTTCCCAGTCCACTTTCTGAATCTACACGAACCTTTCTGAAAGTCCCAGAAATGTTACAGAAGATGGATCAGATGCAAACGGAGGGAACACACAAATTTTCCCTCGCTGGAGGGCTTCCCTGCACTTTTTGTTACACTTTGCTCATTTCACTTCCACCACGAGTTTTCCTAAAGTGTGAGTCCTACAGGCTTGACACGTACTCTACGGATCTTTATTCATATTTGTAGGATTGCTTTAATATTAAAAGAAGAGAGATAGAGAGATTGACATCAAGATTGTAGGCTCATAAAACATTCAAGGGAACTTGGAGATTGTCTGGTTCATCCTTCATATTCCTTTATTTTTAAAAATTTTATTGGATTGCTTTTATGCTAAAAAGATATAAGTTCGATCTGACCATATTAGAGAACTTCAAAAAATGGAGAGAGTGAAAAGAAAATCATTCATCATCTTAATGTCCTCTTATAGCCAACATTATCAATTACCATATGTGTATTTTACCAACTTGTAATCACAATAAAGAGACAAGCTTGTTTCCTTTTATTTTTGTTTTTAAACTTAACAAGACAGATGAGGTCAGGGAGGCCCTAAATCCTACAACTATGTAATATCTACTATTCACAGTATTTATTGTTATACTCACCAAGAATATGCATCTCATTTTCTTTTATTTCTCTCCTGAGGCTTCCTCTGCTGTGCTTGCTCAGTGGACAGGCTTTGGAACCAGAGGGCCTGGGTTTGCATACCGCCCACTTCCAAACAGAGGGCCAGAGGGTGAGATACCTAAACTTGGCTTGACTCTCTTTCTTCATCTGTAAACGATGTAATACCTCTTCACACACGAGTGCAGGACTCACCTCTGATTCTTGCGCTTTCTGCTTGGGGGTTCAGTGACTATGGAGCCCTGGCAGGTGAGGGAAGGAGGAGGAGAATGAGGCTAGGGCATTAATTCCCTTGGATTTTTTTCATGCCACCCAGCCTGGAGCTGGTTGTGTCCCTCAATCGAAAATTACTTTTTCTTTCAAAGCAGCTGACTTTCAAGAATTCGTCTTCATCCATCTGCGATAGCTGCTTCCTCCCTCCTCCTTCCTTCTGGCTTAGGGGTAGTGTCAGTATAGCTGCTATTAAACTCAGGTTCCTGCACTATCCCTTGTGGTTCTCCAACGTCCACACATTTGTAGAGTTCCTTTGTACATAAACCCTTCTAGGATGCTCCTATTTTGAGTGTAACATCTGTTTCCCGTGGGGCCCATGTTAGTGTTACTTTATCCCTGTTTCAATGAAAAATGAAATTACAAGTTTGAAAGGAAACACAATTAAGATGGTTTATTTAACACTAGCATTATTATTTAGCATTGGAGCTCCTTAAAGAACTTAAAACTGGATTGGCAGAGAGCAGCCGGCAAGGAGCTTCCGGTGTTCCAGGCAGGAGTCTGAAGGCTTTACGTGTGTTCTACTAGTTTTGCTTTTGTAGAAAGTCTGCAAGGAAGACACTAGCAGTACGGTATTTATAGGGAGATGAGACACTAACAAGTGTGTGAAATCAGCAAGGGGAAGAGCTGACTTCCAAGTCCAAGGCTGTGCTTCCAGCAACCACATTCATGGTACTTGGATGGGTCCTGGCCAACAACACCAGCTGTGCTGGGGAAGCTGTTGGAGGTGCAGATTCTTGGGCCTCACCCCAGACCACTGCCACAGAAGCTTGGGGTAGTCTGCATTGCAGGAGTCCTGCCGTGCTCATCTGTGCTCAAGCTGGAGAACCACATCACCTGTCTGGTGAATTTGTTTTGAGGTCACTTTGAGAGTCTAGGCTTGTACTCAGGGTGCTACATATAGATAAAGCCAATACAAACAACCACTTTTAGAACTCCTTAGAATTTACAAAACATCCTTTCAACATCCTTTATGTGATTTGAGGCAGTATATCCCATGGCTAAGTGGACTGGACTCTTCTGAGCTGTATTAACTGCAGAATGAATTCTTTTCTAAATTATTTATCTGTTCTCTTTGTCAACCTCAGTTTTTTTAATCCTTAAAATGAGGATAACAATAGTGTGTGTCTCCTAGGATTTTTAGGAGTAGAGGTGTTAAACAAGAACCCCATATACAGCATAGTATTTGGCACATAGTAGATGCTCATTAAAGGCCAACTGTACTATTTTCATAAATACCTGACAAAGTGGGAATTAGTACAAGTGAGGATACACTAGCTCAGGAAGGTTGGCTAAGCTAGAGCCTGGCTAACCCAGAGCCAGGATTTCATACCGGATCTGATTCAAAAACCCCACTGTTTTCCATACTTTCTCCAAAGCTGTTTTGAGAAACCTGGTTTTATCCATACCCTTGTAAATTGATGGATAGTGGTACTGAAGGATATTACTACAATTATATTCTTCAGCCTACGTGAACGGCAATTCCTAGGCACTCTTCCACAAGAACCTGAAGACCCCAGTCCAGACCACCTCCATTCCACGAGTGTGGCCAATCGACCTCTGAGTGTGTTTCTGAGCTTGTCCTTTCTCCCCAACCTGCCCTGCTATCTGTGGTGACTTTTCACACCCAGGATGTCTTTTTTCCTAGGAAAGTGCAGGGTTTCGAGCAAAGGGTCGTGGAGGAAATAGTTCACTTTGACTGCCTCAGTATGGATCTTCTCAGGTGTATAATTCCCAAGAAACTTCTAGAACCACTGAGAAGGCAGCCAAATGGGAATGTACAAGTTAATAACTTATTTGGAAACTAACCCCTTCTAAACCTATCATGGTAAGCTTTTGCTCATGGAGGATTAACGGCCTGACAAGGTTGAACTTTGAAAGAAAAGCTATTTGTGACTTACGGGGAAGCTAGGGGAAGAAAGGTCTTGACTTTTTAAAAACAAAACAAAACAAAATACCCAAGCAAACCAAAACATGTTCATTTTTCTCAGGCGTGTAACTCACAAAGGGCACCTCTGCTCCAGCTGCAACTTTCAAAATGATCCTCCTCGGAATCAAAGTGAGGCGTGAGCAAGTGGTGTCCCCCAAGAATTGGTCTGCTAATATTTAGAAGGGTTGAGGATAAAGGTCCATAGGGGAATTGTTTTCGAAGCTTAAACTGATGGAGCTGTTTCTAGCAATTCCTTCTTTTATTTCCAATATCCCAAGGCAGATACGGTGATATTTTAGCAACTCTGACTATTCTCCCAGATTCCTAGTGATTTGCAAAATGCCTTGGAATTAATTTGAATCGTATAAGGATTTTAAAGCAAGTTAATAAGATAAATAAAATTTTGGGAGGTGACATTATGGAGGTGGGATTAGAGGCTGGCATATATTACGGTTTGTGTTCTAGGATTTGTCAGATGTGAACTTCTGGGCAGATGACTTCTCCAGGCCTCAGCTGGCAGTTTTGTGAACAGGGACAATTATAATGCACTGTTCTTACCCTCAAAAGGGACAGTCCCTAGTAAGCATTGATAAAAGAGATTTCTGTATTTTTTTAAATAAAAACTAGCATTTAAAACTGGTTTAGAAAAAAAAAACTGGTTTAGGCATGAAATACTAGGCATAATGAAATACTAGGCATATTTATTTATTTTAAAGCATATGCCTTAGCAGCTCTATTCAACAATAAGTATTAGCCCTGGATTTAATTATTAACTGTATTAAGAGAAATAAAATAGAACTTATAGTAAGTGTTCAAATTTTAAAGGCTCATTAATTTATTAATTAGGATTTTAAAGAATACATAATGATTTCCCCCACTTCTTACCATCTCACATAGTGAGTGTTCAGTATATAGTGTATTTTAAGCTTGGAACACCCTGAGGTGCTGGAGGAGGGACCAAAATAAATTTAATGTGTCATCATCATTTTCGGCACTTCTGATACTGTGTTATTATTTAGCCAGGCGAAGTTACTGTTTCTGATCCCTTGGACTACAGCACTATTCGTGGAGAATCGAACGCGTGGACACAGGAGTACAGCTCACAGTACGTGGGAGCATAGTGTACAGATGAAAGGTAAAAAGAAGAGACTGTGGTCTGGCTAGTTTGGGAACAGTTTATTTGGGTAGAATTCGAGTAGAAATCTAGAAGAAATGACTGGTGTGAGAAGGAATATTGGGGCCTGTTTTACAGACCTGACTCAGAAATGAGAAGAAGTCAAGGATGCCCATAGAGAATATGAATAGTTGATTATAGCACGTGTCTACATTTATGGTCAGAACCAGGTTGACTCTGGTCTTTACGGAGGAGATAATGGCTGATAACTTTGAGTTCAAACTAAAGGATAAAATGTAGCCAGTAGCAAGGAAATGGTGGAGTACAAGAAAATTATAAGTTTTCAAGTTAATGGCACTCCAGTCAGACATCATGGCTACCATGTTCTTTGGATCCAAAGCGCCTGAAACAGTCATAAATTCACTAGCTACCCATCAATTGGGCACATTTCTAAATCTTGGATATTTAAAAAAGTGCAGTTTTGTTATTTTTCAATTGCCTGAGATTCTCAGAGTAACAAACAGAGCTATTTGTGTAGCGACTAGTGCAGTATCTTTCAAACACGAGACTACATCACATCGGTGAGCCCTAAGATCAGTAGGCGTGGATTTTGACTAGAATGTTTTTGTATTTTTTGCTTGGGATTATTTTCACATTTCGCTTGATCATACCAGCATGATTTTTGATATTTATTATATTTTTACTTTATTATCTACTATACAAGTATTATTTTGTGAATTGTTATTAGTTTACATGCATACACACTCACACATTTATCTATACACTGCCTGTGTATCCTGGAACGCAATGTAAAATATACAGTACTCCTTTCTGTGGGTCATGGGGAGAAAAGTTTGCCATTATTTAACAAAAATACTTAAAAATTACTGGTGTTTTTTTAAAAAACAGAGTTCCAATTCTTAAAAATAGACTGTATTATTTAGTTTAAACAGTGTCATTACAAACTTATTCACACTGTTGTTATACATACATGGCCCATACATGGACTTACGGGTTGCTGGAATGAGTCACCCAGAAAATTTACTTATAGCCCAAATTCTAGGTGTCTTCCCAGCTCAGTAGTTATGGGTTGTTTTCTAGGAATCTACACCTTTAAAAATGAGTACCTTGGGTGATTTTAAACAAATTTTCTTAAAGTTGATTTAAAAATGTAGAAATTAATAAGCTTCAGTTCTTAAAGTGACATCATTTAGAGCTAAATGAAAGAAGAGAGAAAACTTGGGATCAGGATCAAGGACTTGAGTTACCAACAGGAGATTCTGCAAACCTGTCTACAATCTCCGCCCCTTGACGAATCTTTCCATGTTTTACTTCAGCCAGCAAGACTCCAGTTAGTCGGGTTGTGAATGATTTATATTTTTTCATAAGTTTCATAGGTTTTGTGGGAGGGAAAGATGGATGATGGAGAGGAAACAGAAAAGGGTATAAAACAGCAGTTCATGTAGATAATGATATAAGTAAGTTGGAGAAGCATCACAGGAAAATGCCAGAGAAACTCAACCAGGCTGTAAAGGACTCAAACTGTGGTCTGAACCTGCATCTACTAAAGGTTTTTTCTCGCTGAGGTCTAGCATTGACTATTTAGGGCTTTAATTCAGTTTTCTCTCTCCTTTTTTGTCTGCCCTTCCTCTATCCCTCCTTTCTCATTCTTTCTTTTCTTCTTTTTTTCTCTTTTCTCTCCCTCACTCTCTCCTTTCCTCCCTTCGTTCCTTCTTTTCCTTCTCTCTCCTTTTGCCTTCCTTTTTCCTTGTTTATGTTTTCATTTGTTTGTTCTGTGTCCATTAGAATGGTATAGTTACAAAAACATGTAAAAATAACATTACTAATCGCACATCTGGTTAATATATGTATTGCATAGTATTAAGAAAACTAATGATCTTACTAACATTTCTAATAGGAAAGGTGTCTGCCCAGATGGTCCTTACCGTCTAGTGAGGGAGATAAATAGATAACCAAGATAAGTGCAGAAAATGGATTGCTTTGAAGATGATAAAACTGTACAATCCAGTGCTGGAAGCAGTGAAGGGACCCATCCATCTGGATAATGGGCACGATACTGTGAGGACTGATGGGAGGACTTCAATACAAGCAGCTCTTGCTTTAGTTAGCTTTCTCATTTCTGTTGTTCACTTATTCAGTAAATACTTGCACAGTGCATAGCTGTGAGCAAGTCCACACAGAGTAACTTTTACCAGTTTTTGTTTATTTATTTTTGGTGCTGGGATCTAATTCAGGACCTCGAGAATAGTAGGCAAATTTAACACTGAGCTATATCCCCAGCCCACATGGGTTAGCTTTCAGTATAACAGGCGTTAAATAGTCAGTTGAATATTCCTTCAAATACTATGAATAAGATGTGAGTGATGTGATATGTTGTAGCACAGAAACCCAATTGAGACTTCAAACGAGTTAAGAGTTGAACAAATAAATGAAATGGATTTTAGTTAATAATGGCCAGATTTCTTACTGTCAGGAAAAGAAGTTCCCAAAAAGCATCGAGGGGCAGAAGAAGACTAGATGAAGCCCTGAGGTGCTGGATCTACACCAGAGACAAGAGACTTCAGCATTAACTCACATGTATATATACACACATCCACGCACGTGTGTGTATGCACATATGGATGGATACAGGTGTGTGCATACATAAAATTAGGGTTTAGGTCTTAAATGTCTCCCAAAGGCTCATATGTTGTAGGCTTGTTTCCTAGCTTGGTGGTACTATTGAGAGTGGTGAAGATGTGAGGAGGTAGGTCGTTAGAGGTATGTCCTTAAGGATATCTTGGGACCCTGTTCTCTTTCTCTTTCTCTCTGCTTCTTGTCCACAAGAAGATGAGCAGCTTTCCTCCACCACGCCCTACTGCCATGATGTTTCTGCTTTGCCACACACCTAAAAATAATGCAGCCAGCTGGCCATGGACTGATACCACTGAGTATCCTTATAGAAGGATTCCAGATCATATATACAGATACCTCTCCAAGTCTTTCCTCTTTTAAATTGTTTCTCTAGAGTATTTTTCACAGCAACACCAGGTGAGCTGTTTTACTCTGCCATGTACTCCAGCCATGATGTTCTGTGCTGCCACAGGCCCAAAGCAGCAAGGCTGACTGATCATGGGTGAGACCTCTAAAACTGTGAGTCAAAAAATAAACCTTTCCCTTTCATAAGTTAATTCTCTCAAGTGTTTGTTACAGTGAGAGGAAACTGACTAATGTAACCTTTTACATATTTCCTAGCTTGGATTGAGATGGTCTGGAAGCAATGACACCCCAGTAGCAAATAGCACACTTGACACCTAGCTCTTGGCTTCTGTGTATCATTTTTGAATAAACAGAATTGGGGCTCCTTGGAGAAATGTCTAGAGATAGGGCAGGGGCAGGGCAAACATAAAACGAAGTTGGATCATACCATAGTGTCAAAAAGCCAGGAATTGTTCAATAATTTGAAAAGAAAAGAAAGGAAAAAAGAAGGGAGGGAGAGAGGAAGGAAAGGAGAGAGTCAGAAAAAGTGAGATACTCAATCAGACACAGCAGTCAGTCTGAAAAAGCTCCCGGGGGCCAAAGTTGGAAACATACAAGAAAATTAATAAAATAGTATTTAATTAAAATCCAAAGTCTGAAACAAATGCACTTTAGTCCATAATGATGTAAATAAATGAATGGTGGTAATGGATTCTTCCGTATAGAAGGATTCCAGATCATATATACAGACACCTCTCCAAGAGGTGGAACTCGATCCCATACCTGGAGTGTGGACTGGACCTAGAGACCCTTTTCCAAACAATGGAGTATGGAAATGCAACGGCGGTACCTGTACACCTGAGCAGGCGATAGACACCCACATCACCAGTGCTAAGTCACGCCAACACCAAGTATCCTTTGATGTGTGAGGAGACGGCACTTCCCCTCTGGTGATGTTCATTCAGTCTGATTATGAGAAAAACAACAGCTAAGTTTGCACTGATGGACGCTCTATAAAATACCTGACTAGTACTCCGTAACACTGTCACGGTCATGAAAACCACAGAAAAATGGAGAAACTTGTAAATTGGAGGAGACTAAGGAGACATGATGATTGAATGCACTGTGGTACCTTCAGAGAGAAAAAGATTATGAATGGGAAGACTGGGCAAAATTTGGAAGAAGTCTATGACTTGGTTAATAATGGGGGACCCCAAAAAGATTAAGAAAGTGAAGTACTGTATCATAGGGAGAAGTTGTAATATCCATATTTCCCTTCAGAGGGAAATGGATCTTCAGATTTTTACATTTATAAATGCAAAATGTTAGGGACTAAATTTCTTATGTTCTATTTACTGTGAAATGTGCCCACCCTTGGTGTAGTGATAGGAGGAGGCACAGGGCTCCCCTGAATACACAGGAGGCCTCTGAGTCTGCACCACACAAGCTAGGCCAAGTCCCCAGGGGCAAGCCCATGCTGTCACCGTGCCATGTAGGGACGGACACGAGGTGTTGAAGTGTCTGAGTGTTGGTGGGTGACAGTGCAGAGTCAGAAATGTAGCCTTTAGCCAGTCAGCTGCTGTGGGCAGCCCTGCTGTGTCTTTCCCATCCAATATCTCCCTGCATACACACACACCACAGGACTGCATATATTTGCAAGTAAATAGTCTAATGTTAGTTAGCCCTTTCTGCTTGCCTGTTCACTTTTCTCCTTCCAAACAAGCACATATCTCCTACGGGGCAAGAAAAAGCATGCTCACAGCCTGAGATCTCCTTTGATTCAGAGAAACTGGTGCCTGGGAATCTCCTGACCACACCCCCAGAGTAGGCCTTGGTGAATCAACCATTATTAGAGTTTTCTAAGATCATTGCTCACCTTCCTGGAAAGGATTTGAATACAGCTTTGAATAACACACAGAGAAAATAGAACCCTAAAAGTCTAAGAGTCTTGTGTAAGGTTATTGCAGGTTAGATCTAAAATGTCCCCCCAAAGTTCAATGCATTTGGAGGTGGGACTTCCAGAAGGTGATTGATCATGAAAGCAATGGATCGATCTATTGATGAGTTTATAGCCAAATGGGCTATTAGGAGATGGGACCCATTTGGAAGAAGTAGGTTACTGAAGGCGTGTCTTTGAAAGGCAGATCTGTCCCTAGTCTTTCCCTCTCTCTCTGCCTCTTCTCTTCTCTCTCTGATTCCAACCACTGTAAAATAAGTAGCTTTCTTCTTCAGTGTCCCTCTGCCATGGTGTTTCTGCTTTGAGGCTAGCTGACCAGGGACTGAAATCTCTGAAATCTAGAAGCAAAATCAACCCTTCTTGCTTTAAACTGTGTATCTCAAGTATTTTGTCCCAGTGATGAAAAGACGAGTGGTAAAGGATCACAGAAGGAATACATAAATTAAGGAACTAATTTTCAGGATGTCTAACTCACCCCTCCTCCAAACCCCTACTTCACCTCTCTTTCCCTTTACAGGTAAGGACTCTCTCCCTCTCTTGAAGTTTCTTTGATTGCTTATCCCAGTGACTTTTCAAAGATACGCGCTCCATAGAAAAGGTTTACGTGTTTCAGGGGCCCAGTCCCATGGTGCGTCCCCTAGCTGTTCAAGGTTATTAGAGGCGATGTTAAACATAATGCCGACGTGGCTGTGATAACGGCGACGGTGATCATGGAACATCACCATTATTATTGCATTTGCTTAGCACTAAAATGATTTCAAGTGCTGTAACCCAGAAAAGATTCCCATTCTCTTCCCACTTTGAGGAACCAGAGAGAAATCTCACAAAGGGACGTTGAAAGCAGCCCCTCCATGTGGTCCCAAATAACAGCATGAAACTATAAAAGTGTAAAAGCCACTCATCTTGGCAAATTTTCAGTCATGATGTCTCCGGGGTCATCGCAGGGCTTGATCATTTGGGGGCCGTTGCAGCACTTGGTCTTCAAATGCTGGGAGAAAGAGTAGAAGGAGCAAAGGGAATGAGACATCAGGAAAAGCTGGAGATGGTAGACTCTAGATTGGGGTGAGACGATTGTTGTGGGACTTTCAACAATACCCACCTGCTTAGTTAGGACGCTCTACATTATGCAAAGCAACTTCCCAAACCACACTCATGCCACATGCCCACTGTGTGCTGTCAGGGGCTCTGCTCCATTTCATCCTCAGCCCCAGATCTGGGCTGATACAGGCTTCACCGCTGGGAACATTTCCAGATGAAGGGGTAAGGACATGAGAAGACACCGAGCACGCCTGCCTGGCTCATAGGTGCTTTCACTGGCGACCGACGCATGCCACTTCCGCACACGTGTTAATAGCCAGAGCAAGTTGCCCTTGCTGCTTCTGGCTTCATGTGGTGAAGTGTCCCCTCCAGTAGGGTGAGAAGGGAAAAGAACTGAAAGTATTATGCACAGTGGTAATACCTACTCCTCATCTCATTTTGTATCCTGAGAGAGGTAATGTGAAAGGCAAGTGGAAGTGGGGTAGTCTCTACCTCCCTACTTCAAGCTTTACAGCCTGGGGCAGATCCTGCAGGATGACTGAACATCCAGCCTAACACCTTTCTGCTCTGCTTCCTTTCATATCTAGCTCTCGGCCTCCCAGCGCCTCTCGCGCCCACAAGTGGCCGAGCAGGGTTCTCAGGGAAATGAGCTGCAGGTGGAAATCTGGTGGGAGGGTGTTTTTTTCTTTCTTTCTTAAGACAAAGCTGCAGGAGGAGAAGGGGCCTTGCTTGTCCTTTTGTTCTTGTCTGGGAGATGGACATCGCATCTGACGGGCAGCAGCCACCTTGGTGATCATCCGAGGCAAGATGGAAAAAGTCCAGAAGAACTGCAGAAATGCTGACGTTGGTGACTACAAACTGCTGGACCAAGGTCAATAGCCGCTTATCTCTATATTTCTTGTGATGTGACACAAACCCATTCTGTTACTTGCAGTGAAAATCATTCCTGTTACAGAGTTGGTGGGAGCACTGGCGATCACGAAGCTCTCATTTAACAGGTAAGAAAATTGATACAGCACAAGTTAAACGACATACCCAAGACTCACAGAAATGTCAGCATAAATGTTGGTCTAGGGACAGGGGTTAGCCATTTTTTTTTTTTTTTGATTTTTTTTTTTTTTTTTCACAACAGGGTCTTGCTAAGTCACTAAATTGCCCAGGCTAGGCTTGAACTTGTGATTCTCCTACTTCAGGCTCCCGCAAGTGCTGGGATTATAGACCCACGCCGCCATGCCCAGCTGTCACTTGCTTTTTGTTTTGATTTGTTCTCTGGGTCCTAACCAACACTGACATATTTCTCATATCTCATCTGTTATTTGCATCTCTTCTCCCCTCCCTGATCTCCCAGGTATTATAACCCTCTTCCCACAACCCGAACCATTCCAATTTGGTCAAAAATACACCTACAGAAAAATTACCCTCTTCAGACTCATAAAACAAGCCATCTACAGTTACCCTCCCATCAGGCAAAGGTATTCAGTCAGAGAAAGGTTGTGTCGCAATCCTCTGAGACGTTCTCTACTTTCAAATTACACTCAGAGGTCAAGGGCAAGACGAAAAGGTGTCTGAAGCCAGGTGCAGCTCATGCCACATGCAACACAGCAGAAAATCATAATTGATTTCTAATGGTAGAGGACATTTAACCTGGCTGTGCAGAGAGAGGAACAGAGTGAGAAGAGAAAGGAAGCTGAGTTCCAGCTCCACTTAAAAACTTCTTGAGGTCTAAATTAATTTGGTCCTATCTCACTTACAGGGAAAGTATCTATTTCACTTGCAGCTAAAGTGAGCGTTTATTTAACCTCTTGGGGGATAGGCTACAGCTACACGTAGACCTCTGCAAGAAGTGGTGTGGTTATCCAATTTCCCTCTAATTGCTCTAACAAGGATGAATTAGGACTTTCATCAGCAGGCCTGAGTGATCGGTTTGGAGTCAGCCATGGGCGGTGAAGCTGGTTATTAAACAAAACTACAGTGTTAACTCCTAATAATACACAGTGAGGGCAAATTAAGCGGAAGACAAATATGCCATACTGGTGACACTGGAGAATATGTTCTCTCGACTTTATGTTTTAAAATGATGCTATTATTAGTGCCGTCGAAGTTCATTTCTAAGGCATAATAGGAAAGTAAATGTTCACTTGGGCTTTCTAAGCAGTCAAAAAGAAACCATCTGACAGGGGAACGCTGCATACCATTTAAATATCCACTTGGACTAGGATTCACATTGATATAAATTAATTATTCCAATAATATCACATCAGGAGAATTTACAGAAAGCCTGAGCAATGCCACGGCCCCTTGATAATTGTTGCTGACTGAGGAGGTCTGCAGCTGCTACTGATGTTGTTGTCTCTGCTCAGAATGTCACAGCGCTTATCCAAGGTAGCATACAAGAAGACACACTATTTCCACTCAGCTTTTCTCCACCCACACCACGCTGCACCAACTCCCTTCCTCAAGTATAAGTTACAGCAGACATGCTGACTCTGGAAAGAGAGGGCTCTTGAAAATGCAATCTGAGTTAAGTAAATTGATCATATATCATGGGAGTGGAGGAGGGGAGAGAACCATTCTCATGTCTTCAGAAACCCGTTCTGGTAGAACCTTGTTAATTTGCACTAACGGCTGGGACCCACTTGACTAATTGCCGAGCAGTGTGGATTAGATCTTATGGCAGCAGACACAATTTAGAAAGCTGGAACCATGCATCAAACGAGTGGACTTTATTGTACAATCAAAAACCCACTCAAATACTGCCTAGAATGAAATCCAATAGCAGAATAAGTGCTTTAATAATAACACTTTCCAGACAGAGTTCTGATGACAAGCACGGTGCCTTTGGGAACCAGCGTCTTGGCTCGTCTGACTCTGCCCCGTCATCAAATCCCTGCCGAGCACTGACACCGGCCTCCCTCTTCCGCTTCGCTTCTTTATTCTTTGAGGGAAAGCAGGTGTGTGCAAACCTTTCCTCCATCCCGTGTGTGATGCAACATTCACGCGTTAACGTAGGGAGAACACTTTTAACTCGACTAACTACGTCCTCAGAGCATCTGTTTTCCTTTCCCTCTTTCTGTTTTTCATGGTCCCAGAGAAATCGGGATTAGAGTTGTTTGTCTGTTTCTGATCCACCTGCTGGTCGCTCACCACCTGAACCCACAAGTGGGTATCTGGACGCCGAGCGAGTCCTGCCACCGAGGCGGTTATAACGTGGGTGGCAGAGGATTAGCACTTCAGGAGGGGAAAAGCCACAAGCACGGATGGAAATCTTAAGTAGCAAAGACCTTGCTTTTATCTCCATAACTCTGGTAATAGAGGCCGGTGGCAAGGCACTTGCTCGTATGGATGTCTTGAAATGGATTACTTTCCCCAAACACTCTCCACCGGCTTTCAGCAACGGCTGTTTGCTTTCTGAGCCCCACCCTTCCACCTACGCCGTATGCTCGTGTGCGCATGTGCGCCGGGCTAGGGGACACCAAGAACTAGATGGGTTAATCAACCCCACCTGCTTGTTGGTGTGTCAGACTCTTAACACCTTCCAGAATCGTGCTGGGCCAAGGAAGGCAGCAGACAGCGTGCTTCAGCTTTTCAGGAATAGATGTAGCCACTCCCCTGACCTTCTAGAAGTTCAAGCACCCTGGGAGTTGGCAGCTGCAGGGGTGCATACGTGGAATAAAGTTATACGTTAGTATGACTTTGTGATGCAGAGTGTACAGCGGTCTTTAGCCGACTTTGGGCTTGGCCACGTGACATGCTTTACCCAATGGTGCGGGAAGTGACAGAGCAGAGGCTTTAAATGTACGGGCATTGGCCTGACCTCTTGCTTTCCCGCTGTCACCACGGCAAGCTTAACCCGGGAGCTGCCGCTTCTTGGGCCAGGGCCCCGACTTGACTATCCACCCTGTTGATTGCCAGCCTCATGAGTGAGGGAAATCCCGTTGTTGTGAGCCGGTGAAACTTGGGGCGGATTTGTTATGTATCGTTGGGAGAGCAAAGCAACAACCCAAACAGCTGACTAATATGAGAGGACCCCAAAATGAATGAGATAGTAAGCCTTGACCTTAAGGAACTTGCAGATGAGCTAGGAAAATGAAGCAAATGCACTTAATAGGAAAATAAGGGAAAGCGTGCAGTAAGCGATCTTACGGAGAGATTGATTCCACTGTGGGAGCAGCTGTGAGGGTGCGGGGGGAGCCGGAGGGAAGGCTTCACGGTGGCTGTGACTTTCAAACTGGATCCCGAAGCTCCGTGGATCTTGGTTCTCAAAGAGGGTTGGAAACATTGAGAGCTGCAAGAAGGCTCCTAGGTGGAGGGCCGAGCACACACAAAGGGAGAAGCACAGAGATAAAGGGTTCCTGAGAAGGACCGTGACTGTCAGTTCTATAGGCAACTCAAGAGAACACAGTATACATACATGTACATCTCCTTTGCCATTCTGATTTCCTAAATAATCTCCCAGGTTTGAGCCCAAATCTTGTCGAAATGGAGAAATGGGACAGACACAGAAGGTTTTGGAAACCTAACTCATTGTATCTTTAAAGAGGAGTATAGTTCTCTCTCTCTTGCTTTGTTCAGTGTATGGAATATGAAATTCATCTCAGAAAGCCCCAGAGATGACTCTATCGACTGTCTTTTAAATAGAATTAAAATTGACTCAAGACATATCTGCCAATCTATTGAATTACATAGTCCACAATTGAGCTGCAACTGGTCTTGTAGGAAGAAATTAAACAGATGTGGGGAGAAATAAAGTGGAGAAGCTGCCCCTGGATGCTGAGGGTTCTTGGCGAGGGAACAGAGGGAGCAGGTTGGGTTAAATGTGAAAGGTGTACTGTATGGGGAGACTTCAGTTCTTTCGCTGAACCATTGGGACCAGCTAATTCTCCTTCATGTACACAAGAAAACACAGCACTCATTGCTTTGGATTCTTTCCTTCTGGCTTCAAGAAGGTGTGGCTGAATTTTGAAGGAAGATCTCTGTTACGGTTTTTGTCTAGATGTTCCCCCAAAGCCTCATGTGGTCATAGGTAGGGCTGGATCTAGAGTGTGTGATTACTAAATTAGTCCACTGATTGCTTTGGCATAGTTCTGCTGAGATCAAGGATGTGATGCTGGGATTAAGGGTAGTAGGATTAAGGGTGAGAGTGCTATCCATGCTAAGGCCAGGCAGCCTGGATAAGATATAAGGGACAGAAAGAGGCTTACCTACCCCCTTGCTTGCTCTCTTGCTTGCTTTGCTGCCTTCTGCCTGTCTGCCATGCCACCCTGCCTCGGACCCAGCTGATTGTGGACTGAAACCTCTACAGACTGCGAGCTAAATAAACCTTTCTTCCCCTAATTTTGGGTGTCAGGTATTTTGTCTCAGCAATGAGAGAAAAGTAACTAATATGATGTCCATATTCTCCATTTGAGTTGTGGCACACTTACCATGTTCCATGCCCTGTGGGAAGACTAGAGACACGATGTAAGCAAGGCATAGTCTCTGTCACACTTGTTTATTTTCTTTCTCTAATCATTTTTTCTCACCCCCTTCCACTCACCACCACCAAATAGTTCTTGAACCTCATTCATCCTTGATTAGGCTTTGGGGATGCTGGTCAGCAAGTGCTACCCCAGACGAGCTCAGCTACCAGAGTCAGATGCAGGCCTAGTCTTGCATGACGTGTGCTTTATAGCAGGGTAGTGTTGGCTGTTGGCATTTGCTCCCTTGAATAACTTCTCAGTTGTTCCTTTCAGAGAATGACAGTACAGTGGAGAGGTGACAAGTCTGACAAAAATATCCTGTGCTGCAAGGATGGCGAGTCTACCCGAGACAGGATAAAGGATCTGCCTTAGAGTGTATTGTTACGTAGATAACAGCTTTCTTCCTGCAGCTATCACCATCATTATTAGGTGTGATAGTGGTTAATTATGGTGCCATAGTCTGGGTATGGGCTGAGTGTGTCTTCTGCCAGTTCGTGTGTTGAGTACTTGGTCTTCTGTGTGGTGACGCTGGGAGGTTGTGGAAGCTCTAAGAGATGTGGCTTAGGGACAGGCTACCTGGGAGCACTGTCCTTGGAAAGCATTTCAGTGGTTTTTATGGGTCTCTGAGTTAGTTCTTGAGAGAGTGAATTGTCATAAAAGAGTGAGCCTGATTCCTCCTTGGGATCTTTCTTCCTGTTTTGCCATGAGATGTCTTTTTTTCACACCTGCTGCTACCATGTTGCCACCCACCACAATATGATGTGGGCAAGAGGTCCCTCACCAGAGCCCAGCAGATGCCAGTGCCATGCCCTTGAGCTTTCAAAACTGTGATGTAAGAAAATCTCTCTTTCATACATTATATAGCCTCAGGTGTTTTGTTGTAGCTATGAAAATAGACTAATACACATAGTAAACAAAGATTGAGATGAGATTAAAAGGTGCAACAGGGGAAGTCTTTGCCTGTGAAGCAACAACTCCGAAGTTTCTGTGTTTCCTATTTGTAGATAGAAGGAAAGTTTCACTAGAGTAGCTCCATTTAAACAGGCACCATACCACAATATCCACAGACTTTTCTTCTTAATTTGTTCCTTAAATTCAACAGATATTTATGAAATGTCTACTGTAGATCAGGCACTGTTCTAGGTCTTGGGCATAAAATAGTACAAAAACCGGTGACCACAATTTGCCCTCATGAAGGTTAAAGCAGCAAGTGACAGATACTAAGCAAGCAACTGTAAACAAAGTCATTAATTATAATGTGATAAATGTTATCATGCTCCAGTTTATGCAAGACCAAGTAGAAATCCAGATAATGTCTATACTTTGTGCTTTTGATTCTAAAAGCACCTGGGTAAAAGGGTTAGGTTTCCCATAGAGAGAATTTTGTTGAATAATACTTCCTTGCAGGAAATTCTAATGTAGACACTTCCATTGCAGGAATATGTGTGGTGGGCGATCAGTGTCCTGGCTTGCTTAGGTCTGAGAGATTTCCATGGCATTGGAGTAAATGCTAAAATGGAGAGTGCCCTGGGCATATTGAGACAGTTGGTAACCCTCTCCTGGTGTCTGTGCATGTACAGATACATGTGCTTGTGTGTGTGTGTGTGCATTCATGCATTAACTGTGACGTCTTTTATCACATTCGTAAGACAGAAAGTGGGAAAACTAATCTAGTTCCAGCATAAATGTTTCTGCTTCCTTATGAGTACCTCCTGAAGTAATTTTTGAGAGTCTGGGTACTCCACAGACTAGTTGGGAGAACACTGCTGTAGCTTTTGGTATATCCACATTGAGTGGGGGTTGTGAGTGGTCTGTGTGTGCTGCATAAAACACAACCCCTCCCCGTCATTTTCTATAAATTGCAATTGAATGTAATTTCTAAGGGAGCTTTGAGCCCGATGCTAAACAGTTTAGCTCTCTTTGTGCCATACTAATCTACTGTACTTGATTGCAAATGGGCTGCCATTAGCCTTGTTGTTAGAGCTGGGAAATCTGTGTAATTGCTTAGTAATTTTTTTAAACTTTTGAATGGTGTGTATGCATGTGTGGCTGTTCAGCGCCCATCTATCTATAGGCCGTTTAATGGGTTCCAATGGGAGTGTGTGCAGCATACATCGCGCCTGGCAACTCGCAAGCTCATCAGTGCTTCGGGCATGAGTGGCATTTTAAAGGACCTTTACCATGAAAGGAATTAGCATGCACTATCCCTCTGGAGCCTGTTAGCTTTTCGATTCTGACCCCCATGGTGAAAAATAAATGCATGTAATTTAGTTGGAGAAAATGTCTTTAGGGCATTTGTGCTACTCTTTCTTGGTTTTGCTCTACAGGACACTTTCTTCTTCTTTTTTAAAAATGAAGTCCCCAAATGGCAGTGGCCAGAACTAACACTGGTTGCTGTCATCCAGGAGGTAGGAATTTACAGCAGGGCTGATCTGCTCCCCTCTGCCAGGGCACTTACAATGCCGCTTGGCTCTCTGTCATTCAGCTTCCACAGATTCGGTCCTCTGCTGGTGTCCTCCTGAATATTTTCAAGAATCTATAGCTGGCTCCAACTGATGGGTAATGAATGTAATTTGTCAAGCTCAAACAATGGAGGATGGTGCTTAGTTTCAGAAACAAAGTATTTCTAAGAATGCCCAGGCCTGGAGAAGGGACTAGGCTTCGCTAGACTGTGACTTTCTGGTACACACTTAAGATGTGGCTCAAATTCTACTTTCTTCTTCCCTACTTCCAATGCATCTCTCTCCTCTAAGTTCTTTAAGTGATCGTGCTACTTATTTAGCACATTTTCATATATTCTTCCTTGTGACAACACTTTTTAAGCTCTTGTTTAGCACCGGTGCTATTCAGCTTTTGGACTCTATGCCACACCCAGAGCCAGAACGATTCTAAAATGCTTTGCTGCACGCTTCATTCCTCACCTTCTTTGGAACTAGGGTCACCCCCATCTGTTATAGACCTGGGGGTGACATATTTTCAATCCAAATTTCATTCTTTTATTAATACTTCCTTGAATGATGAAATGATGGAAGTGAGAGTAAATATCAGATGGCAGATGTTAAGCAATTTTGGAATCTCTTTCTTACCCTGGGATGATTCCTTTACTGAATATATTTTCTTTACAACTTTCTATGACATTAAGGGGAAAAAAGTTACCACCAAGCTGTGATTGTGTGGAATCCTTGTTATCTCAGAATTCATTAGCAGTCACCAGGATGAGGCTTGCACATATCTCAGAGAATTTGCACAGATTATACTGAAATGGTCTTCCCCAGTTCAGTATTTTATTTTTATGCATTTTATCAATAATTTTATTATGTTCCCCCTTGAAACCCTTTTGCCCCATCTGGCCTTTAATGGAGGCAAACAGGGCTCAGATTACGATGCATCCAGATTTATATCCAAATACAATCTAGTTGCATTTGGAGCCCTAGAGAGTCAGTCAAGGCTATTATTGGCTGCCGGGATTTTTAGAAAATACATAAATCTCCTTTTGTGCCATAAATACATTTCTGCATTCAGAACTCAGAGAGAGACCTCATTATACCACATCCTGAGAGAGGGAGAAGCACGTCTCATTTCGAGTGACAGGTGACATGTTCTCTAGAAACATGTAAAAAGATTGCAGGCTAATTTAATTCCCTTCTCATTTTTAACCATGGTTGAAATAATTGTAGCTGTGCAAATGATGCTTGGTAGCTTAGAATACAGGAATTTTGAGCAAGGTTATGCCTAAAGCCCAGGTTAACTTGTGCTTCGATGGCACTGGTCTTGGACAGCGGGCTTTATGAATGGCCCACTGAGTCATGGACAGATATTTGCTTAGAAGTAAATGAGAGCTGGGTCTATCAAACTGAAATTATCCAGCGTGGGGCTTCCCAAACTGCCTGCATATTAGAACCACCTGGGGAGCTTTAACCATCACTGAGAAGCTTGGGGCTCAGTCCATGAATATGCTTGACTTGGTCTAAGTTGGGGCCTCCATTGTGTTTGTTAAGTGCTCTCCAAGCCATTTTAATGTGCATCTAGGATGGAGAACCAGTGTTCTAATGAAGTTCTCAAATTTACTGTGCATCCGAATTACCTACAAAGCCTGTCAAAACACTGATTGCTGAGTGCTGCCCTCAGAGATGAGACCCTGCGCAGTGGAAGCCTGAGTGATGCTGCTGCTGGCCTGGGGTCCATGTTTTGAGAATCACCGATGTGGTGGGTTCAGATCTGAAGACTGTAATTCTGACGCACATTTGGGCTGAATTATAAACTATCTTGGTAATTCGTTGCTTTCTACTTTAAGTTATGTCAACCTATTAGTAATGACTCTAAGCAAATAATTAGTCATTTTCCTAAAAATGGACCTTCTGGAACATGCCTTCCCACTCTAAATATCAAAACAAAGACACAACCTTTCAAATGTCTCTATTTTCTTTTAAACTGGAAAATGAAGATGACAAATCCCGTACTTTTGGGAACATGTGTACACAAAGTTCCTTTAAAAGATGGTAATGCTGAAATGCCACACACAGAGCCTTTCTGCCTTATCTAGAGCTGAGGAGAGATTGCTGGATGAGAAGATAATTTTCAAAAATGTGAGTTCAGTTCCTTTGGATCCCACTGAAAACATCAGTATCAAGTATTTAGTTGGATGGAAGAAATCTATCTAGCATATAGAGTCTTCTAAGTCCATATCTTCCTCCTTTTACAGGTTGTTTATCTTCTCTACCTTTCCCCGCTCAAGCAGGGATCCGTGCATTAGAGTCATGACAAGCCAGCGAAGACGTTTTGTATCTTAGGGGCTCTTGATATTCTTTTAAAATTACACCAGCACTCTTAATGTTGCCTAGCAGCAGGGTCCTCCAATAATAGACACCCTTTAAGCTCAGAATCACAGCCCTGATCAATGCTGTAATGTTTTTGTAACTGGAGTCCAGGGGCTATGACTCAAGGATATTTTGGAATAAATGAGGCCCCTCTCTACCTGTGCCTACTAAAAGAAATTAAATAGGGAAGAGATAAGCCTACATTTGCAAACCATTATGAGGTAACTGGGAACTGATTCCCAATTTAAAATGCATTGATTATCTTTGAGTTTCTTGACCTACTTTGCATTGGGTTTGCAAAAATCATAGCAAGGAGAGAGTATGCTCTTTGATAATAAAATTGTGTTTATTGTGTTTCATCTCTGAGGCTCTCCCATATCCATTCAAGGGGCAGGAAAATGGACTTTAAATAACTGAGTAGCCTCATTTGGGGCCGAATGACTCACAGCTGAAATCAGAGTGATCATTATCCACCAACAAATATCGGGGTGATCAGGCAACAGAGGAAGGATCCCAGGGCACAACGGTCCTGGTTCTTTGTGCAGCTTTGGAGTGTGGGTGCAGATGTGTATGCTCTTATGGCCGGGACTGCCCTCAGACCCAGCAAGACAGGCCTCCAGCACCATGTGGCCTTCCCTGTAGACTCAATTCAACTGAGATCTTGGTAAAAGGCGAACTCTGAGTCTCTCAGCTGACGTGGATGGTGCAAATCTGTAGGCTACTTTTTGAGGTTATAGAAGAGTCACTTCTCGCATGGGGAAAGGGGTCTGTAGGCCCAAGGACTGAGCATGCCCTCAGCTACCCTGTTCTAGACCATTCCATGGCTCCCCAAATTCTTCATCTACATGTCCCTTACCTTACAGCACCTACAAGAACTCTTGCCTGGTCTGTCTTTAGAGAATGTACTGTGCCCAAAATGTACATGCTGGAGGCCTGTGAGTGATGAAGGTCGGCAGTTGGCAGTGGGGTGGATGAAGGTTGGGTGTGCAGGGTGGGCCATCCAGAGCCTTTGGTGTGGGGTGCTGCATGCTGTGGGCCAGAGCCAGAAGTGGGAAGAGGGAGTCCAGGCCAGGAATCGGTTCTCTCCTCACTGCCCCATTGCAGCACAAAATTCAGAAGAGTTTCACCATTCTAAATTCAAATCTGACCTTTCATAGTATATAAATCATGTTTGTTAAGGGAGGTTTAAAGTTTTAAAATATTGAGATCTCCATATGTGTGGGTCTCTTCTCAAATAGGGACCCATAGTATTTAGGGGCAAACCTACTTGGGGCCTGTAAAATTTATGTTGTGTGTGTGGGTGGAGTATACTCCACTGTCATTCTGCTGTGTATTGTGCACCTCAGGAAAACAAAGTAAACCTAACTGGTGATCTATCTATCTATCAAACTCATTGGTAGAAAGTGAGCTCTATTTTTTTCTCTCTTCAAAATCATTCTTAATGGGCCCTTAAGTTTCTTCTCCAAGTCATCGTCCCGAGATGACAATCCCTCTTTAAACCTCATTCTTCATTAGCTCTATTTATTAGAAAATTCAGTTCTTGCGTAGCCACAACACAAATCCATCCAAAGAACTTCAAAGAGAAAAGTAAATCCAGATCCAGCTATTTCTGTCCTTTCCAGGGAAGCAGGCAGGAGACAGAGAGTGAGCTAGCGGTTCAGTCGCCGGTGAGGTATTAGGAAAACGTGGAATAGTGTTGAAAGATGACTGTGCTCTGGTTACCTGCATTTGCTCAGCTAGTGTCGTGATGAAGGGGAAGCTGACCAACCATCATGAAGCAGGGAGAGGAAATGCTAGACCAAGAACAGCTGGAGGGTATCAGTGGCCCAGGTTGAGATCTACCCAAACACTTAGGAACACATTCTTTCATTGTTGGTTCCCAGATCCACCTGTGAGGAATTTAAACAAATTGGTTCATTGGTTCATCACCAAGAGTTAAGCGAGGAAGCATATTAGAATCATCAACACATCAGGATCCCGCTGGGTCCTGGTAAATATGGCAGAATTCTTGTTTGCACAGGAATGTAGCGAGTCAACCCAGCAACAGTGTTTCGTTGCTATGTGATAGGGTCCTCACTTGTGTTCTTGTGCTCTGCTAGATAATTCACATGGTTTACATAATTTGATCACGGCAGTGTAGAGGTAGGCATTATTTATTTATTCAGTCAGAGAGGCGGAGTACCTTGAGGGACCAGCTTTCCTTCCCCCACTCCATGATGACCAATTCCTCGAGGTCAAGGACTGTCTCCTGCCTTTATAGCCTGAAGACTGTATTGGACTCCACAAATACTTGCAGAATTGAACTGAATTGAGAGTGGAATTTGTCTGTACTTTTTTCCCTCTGGGCTTACTGACAGAACTAATGCTACTTCTAAATTCCTCTGAGACCATTCTTTCTAAAGGCTGTTCCCAGGAGGGAATCAATGATTCTGGTCCCTGTGGGGAATTGATGATTTCCTAAGGATTTCTAGGACGAAGAGCTATCCTGCTTCACTGGCATTCTGCTTCACTGTTGTGTATTATGCAAGACTATGCTAAGAGAGAGGTCTGTCAGAGGCAACTTAAGCCTAAATGGAAGATAAGCAGATTGAAAAAAAAAAAACCCTCTCTAACAATAGATATATAATAGATTATAATTGCCCCAAGTATGAGATACCTACTCCTCTCCCTTTAAATATAGCTGGCTTTGCTTTTCCTAGTGTGTGTCCCTGTAGCTACAACCTGCATGCTACTAAACATCATCATAACAAAATTTGCAATTCTTGTTAGATGTATTAAAAAATAAATGAAAAATTTGCTTTACCGAGTAGTGTTGTAAAGATTTCATGAGGTAATGTATCAGACACTGCCTAGTTTAGAGTCAGAGTGATAGAAAATTTTATTTAATATCTGGTTGCAAGTGTTCATTAATCAGAAAGGATGCTAGCTGTTAATGACTAGCCGCACTGACGCATACCCACGATAATCAGTCTTAGATAATTAAGTAGGTCTCAGATCTTTGCTAGTTTCTTCACATTACATGGTTTTAATCATTACTAAGGACTAGTTAGGAGTTTGATATAAGTGTTTTATTAATGTAGTTCAGCTTAGCATGAAAGGACGTATAAAGGTCAGTATTAGTGTAGAATGTTTGTAATGCACTCGTACATACTGACATTCTGGAAAATTTAGATTCTCTTTAGCATCACCATGGCTTTTCCCACACTGCTTGATATAAACCATCTGAAACTCTCAGGCCCTAACAGTTTAGACAGATTAGAATATACTAAAATAAAATCTGGCTTCAAAATCCTGTTTTACCATGTTTTCACTGTATGCTTCTTCTTGAGTCTGATCTATAGTTTTCTGATCTTAAAATGAGAATAACAAGATAAATATCATAGAACTGTTTAAAGAGGACATAAATAAAATATACTGGGCGAGAAAGCATTTTGTAAACTTTGGTGAGGTGCTAAAGACAATGTCAGGTTATCATTGTTGTAAATGACATTTGTCAGATTCGTATGACTAGCGTGTCTTTAAAGACTTTGAAATTGCTGCATAAGAGGTTCCAAATAAACACAAACTCCTACTTTCAGTTAGTTCAGGTCAGACATTCATCAGATCCAAAGTTTATTTGAGGGTTTTGAACACCCAGCCAATTTCTGTCACTAATTGGTTGGTATCACTGTGCTATGAAGTTTCACACTTTCATAACATTTCTGGCAGGATGAAGTCCCTGAATCTGATCAGAATCATTTAAGAGAATGTACACACAAAAATGTAAATTGCTTCCAGTGTTTAAAAAAAAACTCTCACATTTATTCAAACCTTTGAAGTGACTATTTCTAATAAAAGATGATTCCCTTGGGAAAGCGTGAAGTTTGAAAGTTTAGTTTTGTTTGAATTATTTGTATGCAGAGATCCCTATGGGCGAAACAGAAAATAGCTATTTCCCTGCTTGTTATTAGAGGGAAAGAGAGTTTATTTTCCATAAACCTAAAATAACTGATTATACCGAGAACCCTTTTCTCCAGGTTTGGTGAGCCTCATAGCTCCTTAACATCTACCTCCTGAAGTTTCTAGACCAGAAAGGGCGGCACATCCTCGGCATTGTAAGATCCTTCAGGATCTGGGCTCGGGACAAAAGACTCTGTGGATGCTCCATAAACATTTACTGACAGTGACAATAGTAATAATGACACCAATTAAATAATATTATTAGGAATGAAAAGGCTGAAATTTACTGTGTCCGTGTGACATTGGAGGAGCAGCCAGGCCCAGGGTTCTTTCCTGCAGTTATCTAAAAACTAAGCCAAACTGTTCAGTAGTGGTTGAGAGGACACAGGATTTGCTTAGCAGAAATTATCAGTTGGTACAGCCGAAATTCATCAGATAATTACTTCTCCTGAATTCAGCCTCACTGAAGATGATTCAGCCTCATTGAGGAACAGGCTGAACAAGTGAATATTTTGAACCTGACTTCAAGCTATGCTGCAAAGCAAAAGTGATAACAACAGCATGTACTGGAACAAAAGCAAACACATGGATCAGTGGAACAGAACTGAGGATGCAGAAACTTCTCCTGACACATTCAGCTACCTGATCTTTGACAAAGAGACCGAAGCATACGTTGGAGGAAAGACAGCCCGTCCAACAAGTTGTGCTGGGAAAACTGGTTATTTGTGTGCAGAAGATCGAAACTGGACTCTTATTGCTTACTATATACTAAATTATAGACTTTTTTTTTTTTTTTTTTGTGGTGCCGGGGATCGAACTCAGGGCCTTGTGCTTGCAAGGCAAGCACTCTAATCACTGAGCTAAATCCCCAGCCCCTATATACTAAATTAAAATCAAAATCGATCAAAGATCCAAACATTAAAACAGAAACATTAAGTTACTGGAAGATAAAATAGGTAAAACACTTGAAGGCAAGGATTTTCTAAACAGAACCTCAACTGGACAAGAAATAACGGCAAGAATTAACAAATGGGATTTTACCAGACCAAAAGCCTTCTGTACAGCAAAAGAATCAATCAGTAGAGTGAAGAGAAAACCTACAGAATGGGAAAAATTTTTGCCAGCTCCTTCTCAGACAGAGGAGTAATATCCAGAATACACAAAGAACAACAACAACAACAAAAACAAAATTAAACCACCTAAAATTAAAGAGCCAGTCAAGAAATGGGCAAGAGAAATGAACAGACAGTTTGCAGAGGAAGAAATACAAATAATCAACAAATATATGAAAAAATGCTCTACATCTTTGGCCACTAGAGAAATGCAAAGTAAAATAGCCCTAAGATTCCATCTTACTCTAGAAAGAATGTTGTTCATTAAGAAATTAAATAATAACAAATGCTGGGGAGACTGTGGTGAAAAAGGAACCCTCCTGCATTGTTGGTGGGAATGTACAGCCACTATGGAAAGTCAATATGGAGGTTTTTCAAAGAAGTGAAATTAGCAGTTCCATACAATCCAACAGTCCCCATGCTAGGTAACTTCCCCAAAGAGTTTAAATCATCATACTACAGTGATACATGTGTACCAATGTTTATAGCAGCACAACTAGTAGTAGCTAAATCTTGGATCAACAATATCAACAAGAATGAAAAATAGGATAGGAGACTTGAAGGAGGAGGAAGAGAAGGGCAGGGGAGGGGAAAAATAAAAAAGAAGCAAGCTGTGTGGTGTGCATATGTAACCACTCCCCAAGATGATTGTAAACTGCATGAATTGCAGGCATGTACTAATAAAATAAAAAATTTTAAACGAATACAAAACAGACATATACAAAAGTAAAAAAAAGTGAGTATTTTCAGTTTACAATTTCAACAAATATTTATTCAATTAATTTGAATAAATTCTCACCATTGCTCGCATTTCGTGTTTTCTTCTATATTCTTTTGCCACCTTATAAATAGCCCATCAATAACTGAGTCACAGAAAAATAGCAAAATATTGTATGTCCTGTATTTTTCTGTAAATATGCATTTTCCCAGTGGAAATTCACAGCTGACTTCCGAGCAACATGTCTCTTGGAAACCTGCAGAAATATACAAGGGTACCTGTTAATATTCTCCTGTATCGGTTGCTCTCGAAGATGGGGAGAGAGTCTAATTGGCTGAGACAAGGCCATGAGACTACAGTTGAAGAGAATGCCTTCGGCTAATGGTAACAAGGTGAAGGACGGGCTAGGCGAAAATGAGTGTTTAAGGAGTGCAAGGAAACCTGGCCAAGTAAGAACTCGATGGAAAAATAATTACCTGTAACTTGGACATGGACGAAGTCCTCTTCGGAGAGGTCAGTGTTAGCCAAGACTGCCTCTCTGCTCTCTGAGCCACTGGTTCACAGCAGAAGGTTGATCTCCAGCTACCCAGCGCTGCAGATGTGAAGAAGTAAAAATGGGAAATAACCGCTGGGTCGTTCTCTGGTCCCTGGGGAAGGAAGGCTGGTGCGCCTCAGTTTGGGTTTAAATCACACTGACAGTGGAGCGCGCTTTGGGGAACCACTGATTATTTACAGGATGTTGAAGGTCATATGTTACATTCAACCGGAACTGGATTCTGTGCAGTTTCTCCTGGCCCTTTGCATCCTCCCCCTTTTGGGTCTCACGAGTCAGTCTCTATTTCCGGGCACTGCTATGCTTGGCCTGTCTCGGATACTCACCATTTCACAAGCTGCCACACACACAACTCCTCTTGCAGTGTGCTCTAAGGAAACCAGGCCTCAGTCATCGGCGACCGTAGAGAGCAGAGCATTCCCTGAGGATTGACAGGATGACTTTAGGCCCAGTCGTAGTTTGTGTCTCAGTTTGCCTCAATCCTGTAAAAGCTTTATTGATTTTTCTTGACTATATAAAACATCTTGTGATTATTGAGTGGAAACAAAACAAAACAAACAACAAACAAGCTTCCAAACAGCTGCACAGTTTCAACTGCTGTTATGACAGGAATTTAAGAAAAAGCTACCTGAACCCTGGTGACTGTTTACCCTTTGAAGTTTCTATGCTTAAAAGGTACGTTTTCTTTCAACGTTAATAATTTAAGTAAATTCCAAGTGCACAGTGCAGGCTCTTCAAATAAGTATGTGCAGGGAGGGTTTTTAAAAACTTCTCTCGATGACTTCATTTTTCCTCTTTCCCCTTTTAGTATTCTGTGGATCATTCTAATCTTTGTACTACAAAACAGTGCTCTTTAAGATTCAGAACTTGCCAACAGTTGGACGAGATGTAATAAAGTCCCCTGTTGTAACAGCACCCTGCTGACACAGGCAGGGATCTAAAAGGAGTGGGGAAGAATTAGTCTTCTGGACAGAGGTTTGCATTCTTTCCCGGAAGCTGAATCTACTACCAGGGACCCATCGCCGCTGTGACTGTCTCTGAAGGAAAGACAAAGTTCCAAGGTTCCTTGACTAAGGGAAGAGGGAAAAGATAAAAGCACACGAATGTGATTTCAGCTGTGCCGGTTAAACATATGATCTTCTTGTCACTGCTCTTACTATCTGTTGATAAAATAGTTCTCAAAACAAACAAGCAAACAAACAAACAAACAAAGAGATGAAAATAAGCTTAAACTCCAACCCCAGGTTTTCTCCCTTAAAAAAAGGCATTATTGGGAGATAACTAAAGCCCGCTATCTTGGGACTGTAACAGCAGCTGACTGGCTCATGCCTGTAGGGTTTTAGGTGATGAGGTTAGTGTTCTGTGGCCTGCTTCTTTGTTCTGTGATTCTCAGGTTGGGCAACGGAATGGACAACTTTCAAGCTGTTTTCTGAGGGTCTGTAAAAAAGAACTGCGCATAGGAAATCTGGTCCAACATCTTTTTATCTAAGCTAAGTCGTCCCCCTGACATTATCCATATCAGACTGTATTATTCTTTTCCAGCAACAGAATCTTCCGAGCCCTTGTGTGAAAGCTCACCTTGACCTCGGGATCGTCATCTCTCCATGTGCGGTCACTCGAGGCCTGTCAGCTCCTCCACATTCCCCAGTCTACTTCTGTCATCACTCTTCTCCCTTCTCTCGGAGTTTCACGGTAAGATTATTGAGGCTGTTTATTTCTTTTTCTCATTTTTGAGTTTCTCTTCCTCTGCTGGTCCTGAACACCTCGTCAGTCTCTTTCTCTCTGCTCTGTCATCCGGTTTGGTATTTATGGGATTGTTATGGCTTCCTGTAACCTAATCCACAGATTTTCAGTCCTCTCTTTGTGAGTATACTGCAAAACAATATACTAATGCAGAACCTTAATACAATTTCAGAATACCGAAGTGTTCTGTTTAGGGGATTTTAAGAGGGAAATCCATGGAAATCTTCAACAGCCTCCATCCTCTAATGACTTTTTATTTTAATTCATATAACTTTTAATACTGGAGATTGAATTCAGGGCCTTGCATATACAAAGCACTCACTCCATCGTTGAGCTACACTCCCAGCCTTCTGCTGCCCCTTTAGTGGCCGCTGAGATCCTTGCAGATCCGGATAACTCCAATGGTACCCTAAGAACCATTGCCCAGACCTTGGCATGCACACTTGCTGTAAGGTAAATGTTTTAGGCTTTTCAGGTCACACACACACGCGCGCACGCGCGCGCACACACACACACACACACACACACACACACTGTTGGAATCATTTTTAGTTCTTGGCCTATACAAAACCAGACCATGTTTGCCAGGCCCTGGGGGAGGATAATCCTAAACTTTCTACAGCTCAAGAGGCTTTCTGTAGCCTGCATGTGAATTCTCACTACTTTGTCTTTTAGAGGCAGATGAGTGAGGTGGTTTTGAGCACAGGAGTTGGGGGGACCTCAGGTTCTCCACTTACGACCTGTATGACTTTGGTTAAGTTAGACACAGTCTGCCTCAATGTCTTCATCTGCAAAATGGAGCTAGCAGTAGTGACCTTCTAGAAGTGCTGTGGGAAGGCAATAAATTTTTGCACAGTGTGTGCTCTGAGTAACATTTGGCAGATAAACAACTGATGAAGATTAGCCATGAAGGTCACATTGTACCTTCATGGCTGTCCCCATTCTCTTTTTCCTCAAGGGTCTTGCGTGTACTGCTTGCCCCTTTTCCCACTTCACTCCACCTTCTGGACTCTAGAACATCATTCACCTGGGTAGGAGGTGGATGCATGGATTGCACAATGCCCAAGAGGCCCTCAGTGGTGGGGCTCACCCTGATGTCACCGAAGCAGAGAGGCCAAGGTCGGGATGTCAGAAAGGCCTCTGCAATCTGTGAATGACGTGGCAGAGAGGAAACGTGAAGAAGGTACCAAAGGGGAACGCCCATGGCTTCCCTGGGCACACACGCAGGAGCGGCAGTGCCACTGCTCACAGACCAATATGTGTGGTACGTGAGTGTGTGGGGTCTCACACTCCAGCCATAACAGGATGGCCGAGTGGGGCTCTGCCCAGCCCGCTTCCCCCGCGGCCCGCTAGGCTGAGAAGAGCACAGCAGAAGCTGAGCAGCGCTGCGTCTGCAGGGCCTGCTAGGAGGACGCTGAGACTGCCTCTTCTGTGACAGGACCTCCTAGCCCAGACTGCCAGAGTAGTTATGGCTGAGAGGCAGGCGGGAGAGTTTTAAATAGCCAGGCCTCTGTCTTTCTTCCTCTTTCAAGCAGAAGAGAGAGCTTGCAGGAGGCTGCTCCTGGAGCCAGTCAGGAACCCTTCTTGGGACACCCGAGGACTGGTGTTTAGTTTCAGCCTGAGGAGGACTGAAGTGCGGAGAGGCTCTTGGGAATACCTTCCCTTCTCCTGAGACAAAGAAGGTGCCTTCTGCAAGCCCAGTGTGGGTTCCTCAGGGAGAGCTGGCCTGGGGATGTTTAAAGCAGATTTGTTTGCGAGGAACAAACCCCTCACAGAAGAGCTGGGTGGGCTTGCTCTCTGCAAGTCCTCTGAGGCCCCAGGAGCAGACTTCACTCCTACCCAGGGAGCTGAAGTCGGTGGTTTCTGCAGGAGGTTTCCAAAACCAAAACCACCAACAAAACACAGTACAAAGTCTAACGATTGTGCATCTGTTACCTGGAGGGTGTCCACGTCCAGGTTACAGCTGCACATTCTGAGAATCATCCTTTCCCTTCCTGGGCAGGTGGTGGGGTACAGTACGAGGAGAAGAGCAGGTGGGGAAAGCGAGAAGAATCTGCCCACACCTGCCTCACTTCAGGCTTCTGGCCTAAAGGAGGCCAAGCTCAGGCCTAAGGAGAATCTTGACTGTAATGGAGTTTGAGGTTTGATAATTGCAGGGGCCTGGGTGTTTTAATTATCGAATTGAAACGGCTTTTGTGATTAAAAGGAATTTGTATGGCTTTGAGATGTCCTAAAATTCCTTCCCAGATATAGACAAGAACTAATTCAGAATGATTTTGTAGGAAGAAGGAAGTTATTTACTCTGATGGCTGCTTTTTATCAAGTCCAGTTCTTTTAATAAAATAGCTGCACATGTAAGACTGTTTTTAAAATTACAGAAAGGCATTGTCACTAAAATACAAATATATGTTTATGTGTGCATGTGTATGTGTGCGTGTGTGTGTGTGCATGTGTGTGCATGTATGTATGTGATGAGAAAGAATCACAAAGGTCTTTTGCTTTGTTAATTGCTTAATCATACTGAGTCTGGGTTGGTTTCTTCATCTGTGAAGTGGAATTCCTCTTAATGCCTATTTCGTGGGGGTCTTGTAAAGACTGAAATAATTGACTTTTATTTCTTCCCACACCTTTCAGTCTGGGCCACTTTCTCTCCTACTGCAACCCCCAGCCAACACACCCAATGGAGAAAAGGGCACAGACCTGGGTTTTCTTTTTATTTTATTCACCAAAATTCTTAGAACATTTAGTAGCCACTAATATGTGTTGAAGGAGTGATGAAATTCTTCTCTAAAGAGCTCATTCCCAAGGTAAAAATATAATAAATCTGAGTGGCAGCTACCATATTGACAAAGTCCAGGTTCAAAGGGGTGACAGTCCATCCAGTTCTGGTTAGTATGCAAGACAGAAGCTCTTGCATTCCTAGAGATTCCTAGAGTGAGTCACAGTTGTATGTCACGGAAATATCCTTTTGCTTGTTCATTCATTCATTCAGCAAACATTTGTGTACCTAGCTGGTTATACCTGAACATGTCAGATACAGATTTCTTCTTGAGACTGTGGGAGTTTCTTGCTGAGGGAGACAGATTACAAGCCTCAGACTAGAAGAACACAACTCAGTGATGCGGGCAGTTCATATTTTGGGAATACCTGGGTCAGCTAGAAGAAGGCAGGAAGAGATCCATGCCCAGACCAGCCATGGAGCTGATGACTGGTCAGCAGCCCATTGTAGTCTGCAGATCGTGAGATGGCTTTAAGTCAAGGTCATTCCAGCAGGGGAGTCTAAATATAATTGCACTAAAGGGAAGCAAGGAAGCAAGAGCAGAGCTCCAAGCAGAGCAAATTCTGTGACCATTTTTAGGGGAAGGTGTTCCTTCCTCTCTTCCTTCCCTTGTTTCCTCTAAGAGCTGTTTGTCATGCTTTCTGAAAACGTTGATAGATGACCAGCGAGGTGGCAGTGCTGGGTGTCTGTGCTGTCAATATGAAAGTCATCTGTCTGTCAAGCTGTCAGTTCCCGTAAGGTATTTGCCAGCGTTGCCTGCGGTGGATCGAAGATCTCTGTGTGTATGCGGCTCTTCTGGAGATGGCGGGTGGTGGAGAGGATTGTCCACAGCTGTCATGGAACAGATGACCTTGATAAGTTCAGCTTCCTTCCTGACCTGTCAAATGGCCTGTTGCCTTCTGCCGTTCACCTTTATCCCTCAGTATTAGCAGCACTCATGGCTCAGATCACATCACTTCCCCCTGCTGTTCATCCGCGTCGCTTTGGTGCCTGTCCTTGGGTTTAAGCAGGTTTTTAGTGTGAGGAGGAACATAGTTCTTAGGCCAAGGTTTTAGATGTTTTAATGACCCCAAGATATTGACCATCAGGCGTAATGTAAACCTCTCTTTTTGGTGCCAAGTCAGCTTGATAGATAATGACTTTTCTGCCATTCATATGTGTTTCAGGGAAAGGTGTATTTATTGACAGTTCTCTGAGAATAAGATTTCAGGCAGAGTTTTTGTTTAGAAGGTGAATTATTCCTCATAGATTGGCATCCACATTATGAAACAAAAGGAAACAAGTACGTTAAAAACAGAAATGTCAGGTCGCTATAGAAATGCCCACATTGAAAACTGAAATTCTGTGACATGGTACTAGCTGGGGAGAGGTTCAGGTTGTGGAGAGCTTGTTGGCCTGAGATTGAGAGATAGAAATTCTTTCCCTGTTTCTTCCATTGACAAGATGACTTACATTTAGAGAGCTTGAAAGAGACTAGTGATGTCATAGTAGTAAACTCTAGGAGTATAGAATTAATAGTTCGAATGACTCAACCTGATATACTCTGTGTTACTTTGTTTGCTGGTTCATTTATTCACCCATCATTTGTGCACTTACTCATTCTTTTATTCACTTATTTGTGCAACAAAGACTTCAAATATACTTTTTTAAATCAAATAATAGAGGCAATCACAAAAGGGATGCTTTAAGTTCAGAAACTCAGGCAGATTTCTGGCCTTTCCTTTGCAGCTTCATTAAGAGTGTAGCTCTTTGTGCTAAGGGTACGTGTTCTAAAGCCTTTGAGGAAGGCTCAGCTCTCTAACACTTGGTCCAGATAGTCTTCAATTCTGGGTATTAAAGGGTATCAAGGAAAATATTGCCCAATTAACACAAAACTGAACTCTTAACAACACATTGCCAGTAACTCAGTTGCCAAGATAGGTATATAATAGGTAATACTAGTTAGAAGTCTCAGGCCCATGCTCAAATAAGAGTATTTGCTTCAACTGAGATTTGACAAAGGAAAACAATTCTTCACGATGATCCTTTCAAAGGTAATAGTCTTGAATTGAGGAACAGGTGAAAAATTGTGAGTACAGAAGGGAGAAAAGGCGTTATTACATCTCTTACAACCCGATGGAATTTGATGAATACTGGAAAGGTCAGAAGGACCCAGATGGAAAAGTTCATTTAGGTCTGGAACATTTACTACAGGCTTGGTCTGCAAAGGAGTGATGCCATCCCAAAGCCAATGTGAGGGAGGGAACGACCTGTCAGAATTTGTAGGCAGAAAATGATTCAATTCTTAATGCAGAGCTAAAAACCTTGGGGGACTAGAGAAAATAAAATAGCTATTTATATTACAGAGAGGAAAGGATATGTCCTGGCGGAAGGCACCCAAATATAAACATACTCACACCTCTAAGTTTCTGAGTCTCGGTCACTTCACCAATTAAAGAAAACAGAATTGGAGTGAAATCGCAGTTGGTCACAGGCCTGGATACCTACAACACGCAGCAGGTGAGACATTTCAAAGGAGAATGCAGGGACTATGTCTAGTTGAGAGACTGGAAACACATGCCTCTTATTTGAATATATTCTTTTTTTTTTTTTTTTTTAGTAAAGTACTTTTATTTAAGTATGTCCAGTATTTTAAAAAAATTATCGACTAACACTTAAGATGAGAGGGAACTATTTCTGAACCAATGTTATATTTTTATTCCTTTCCTTATATGAAATATTTTTGTACTGTGAATTGAGAAAAAATATTTTAGTTTACCCATAGTTAACTGAAGATGAATTATTCAAATATCTAATTAGTTCCTCGTGTTAAAACTGTAACTTTTCAAAAGCTTACCAGTCATTTATTAGTAATAATAACAATGAAGATAGCTAGAATTTATCGAGCCCTAAATACAGTATGTGCAAAGCTCTGCTCCTAGATCTTTACCTGTATCTTGTGTATATTCTTGAAGCCAGTTCTACATTTGGCCGAGGGCCATACGTTTATGACCCTTGGACTCTGTTTATTTGTTGAATAGACATTTATAAGTTTTCTTATTGTCTCTAATTTTTAATCATGAAAAGATGATCAAATTCTCAATTTAGCAAGGTGTGGTTTGCTGCCATATTGCTGAAAATGACCTACGATCAGAGTCAAAATTTGAGGGCCTCAGAAAACTTGTGTTTGGTAGCCATCAGCAGGAAAGCCATTCTGCAGTCCTGACACTTTTCACTCCCCGGCCAAAGGGCCCCGGGGAGGGTTTCTGTAGACAGCTGGTCGCTGAACACTCACTTCAGGTGGGCGTTTGGTCCCTGAAGTCATGCAGGAGCCTGGACTCAAGCTTTTACCCAGGACCCATGGTCTCTCTTTCCCCTAGCATCCCACTGCCAGCTCTTGCCTTGGGAACGAAGTCCTTCCTTCTCCCTCTCTGGTTCTCCAGGGGCCATGACTTAGTTTCTGCTACCCATGTGTGACCTTTGGGATTAAAAATTAAAATGGCCTTCCCAGCTCAACTCTGCCCCAGTCTCTGGGAACTCAGCCACAGCTCCACTCACCTCACGTCCCATACTAGGAGCAAGGAGTCCCTCAGTGTGGACTCTTGTCGCACTGCCAAGTTCTGACACTTGTCTAGGCCTGCAGCAGATCCAAATCGCTCTGAAGCTCTTTTCCTCCTTGCTGATAGCTCTTCCCATCCTCCAGGATGGGCACCCAGGGCTTCATGGCCCAGCATGGAGGAGCCAGATTTCTTCCTGCCATTTCTCACAGAGGAGGGAAGGCTCAGGTGTGCCCTTGCACTATTGAGCACTTCCGTGGTTGAATTCCCTGGATCTCCCAGAACAGCCAACAGGAGGCTGATCTTCCTTCCTCCAGAGGCCTAAGCAGCTTCCCAACAAATACCTTCTTCTACTTCTACCAGAAAGCAGAAATGCTTTCTTATTTAGCTCTGTATACAAAAACCCTTTTCTTTTCTCTGCTTGGTAGGACCTCAGATCTTTCTTTTCCCAGTTTTGGAAACCAGCCCAAACATCTTGCTTTTCACCTTCCTTTCCATTTGAAGAGCTAAATGAGGTGGGAGGAAAGGGTTGGCATTTCAACCTGCTCTCTACCCAACTTCACTTTCTTAAGTTTGGAGATGATGAGGCTGATTGGCTGAAAATGCCCCCTGGGCACCTTCATCTTCCCAGCAAAGAGGAAGAGGTGGATGGTATGGCCTGAGTAGTGCTGTGGACCCTGACCAGCCTGTATGAAGCTGACAGGAATCAGCACCATCAGCGAAGCCACGTTTCATTATACCGGAAATCTCGTTTGCATAGATGAAACATCAGAGGACTTCTTTAATACAGTCTTTCCTATTTTGAAGAGTTCTGGCCGTTATTGTTCTGGTCCTTATTATCCTGTTTGGGAAATATATGACATTTTACTTTGGGATGAGTTTTTCTGGAGGTAGCCTTGATGAGAAAGTAGAATTTGAATAATTTTGTTTGGATCTATAATCTCTGCTACTTGAAAATATATTACTTTGTTCTCTAGGCATAAGGTGTGGTTCTCGGGGAAGCCCACTCACAAGTGTGTAAACCCCACTCACGAGTGGGTAGCCTGAAGGCAGAGTGCCCAGGATTGTACCATAAGGAACCTTTGGGTAGGACTCTGTAGAGAGTTTTCTCTACCTAAAATGGGCATAACACATTGTGTCTAAAAATGGAAGTTTGAAGAATATTCTAGAATAGGATTGTTTTGTACATACTATGTCTGCCTGTACACACACACACACACACACACACACACACACACACAACCAGGGTAGGAATGAAGCAATTTTGTACTGAAGAACATGCTGACAGTTAATTTCAACATACAGACACATAAGAAAGAAGAGTTGGACAGAAGCTGTAGCCACACAGCTGCTCATTCCAGTGGTAATGGTCATGTCTTGGATTCCTGGTGTGGAACCCATGCTACACCCTTGCTTAAAAGATGGGACATTTCTTCCTTTCTTCAGTGTGACTCACATTCATGAAAGCTTCTTACATCTGTCCATTCAATTCATTCAAGAGAGAAGAGAATGGAAGCCTGGATAATCAAAAGGCTAGGTTCCAGAGTTGGGTTTCATAATTTTACTTTATTTTATATTTTATTCCGTTATACTGCAGATTGATCCCAGGGAGGTTTGAGCTACATCCCAGCCCTTTTCATTCTCTTATTTTAAAATATGGTCTCACTACATTGTCCAGACTGGCCTTGAATTTGCAATCCTCCTGCTTCAGCCTTCCAAGTAGTTGGGCTTATACACAGGTACCACTATGCCCCGCTAGGAGAGTTGGGTTTTAGCTTGACAACTGGCAAGTCTCAGCTTAGATGAAAATTTAAATTTAACCGAGGCATGAGCATGTGGCTCATTAGAAATGAATGCACATTAGAATAATCTAGTCAAGCCACTTTTCTTCTAAGTGAAAAAAAATCAAACCCCAGAGAAATTTGTCTTTATCCTTCCTGTCATCACTTTTCTCTGATAGTTTTTCTCTCTGGTCCTCTAAGTCCATTCATCCCAATGATTCTTAGTTCTTTCATTCTGCCTAGGGAAAAGCCACATTAAAACTCAAACTTACTGAAGTTTTAGAGAGTTAAAGCATTTCTCTACTCTGAGATTTCGTATTTGAAAAGATTAATAAGCAAAGAAAAATGTATTAACAGAAGATAGTTAAACTTCATGTGGAGTTTTGATTTTGATGAGGGAGATGTGTTTAAACAGAGGTCTTTTTAGGTGTCCTGAAAATCACATTTTTTCATAGTAAAGCAGTTGTGATGATCCAATTTAATACTATTAGTATCCACTATTGTAATAATGAATAGCACTTATTGGACACTGATGGTAGCCTAGCATTACTTTAGCGTTTTAAGTGAATTTATTTAATAAATCATAGCAACGAGGTTTGAGTTAAATACTTTCATTATTCTTGTTTAAAGATGAGGGCATGAAAGCATAATACTAGTGAGAAGCCTGTGCTGTGTGCTGAGTGGGTGCCACGCTCTTTACTACTTGGCATGGTGGTTCCAAGATGACTTGGGTGGAGCCGATCTCACCGTCCAGTGAGAGTGTCAGACCAGAGACAAGTCACATCTCCATGCTGCGCTGGTCCCCTTCAGTGGTGTGGAGGGTTCAGGGAGGTTAGAGAGAGAGACACCAGAAGTGCCGGTTCTCCCTTCGGATCATAGTCAATAAAGAATGGACATAACGGTCTCTGGCCGAACTCCAGGAGAGACTGCAGGGGACGCCACACTGTACCGTCACTATGCGCAGTGGTGCGGGGGGCAGAGCTGTGAAGGTGATGCAGGTGGGGCTGTTAGTCTGTCTTCACCTGTCCTGCTCACGTCCTCATTGCTGCCTCTGCTTTGAGCCCTAAAACTATCCTTTACGGATAGGCCTTCCTAAATTTTTTTTTTCTTTGTCTTCAATCAGCTCGACCCAGGTAAGATAACAGATGAAGTCAATAAGTGTTGGAGACGTCTGTGCTTTAAGGCTTGTCTCTTTCCATTCCTTGAAGAAGAGGCTGGTGGGTGTATGTATCACTTTAAAACAGGCTCAGTCGTGCTGTCAGCTAGGATGGGCTTTTCCCACGGGGACCCAGCTGTCTCTCCACTGGCTTCACTGGGGGCTCTTCAGGGCTCTGCGATCTGAGGCACCTTGACTTTCCTTTTTGTTACTGTTACTTTGGGGTTTGTGCTGTTTCAATTTCTTGCCTTCTGGGAAATTTCCAGGGGCACAGAGCCTCCATTTATTATAATTTTGCATTCTGTTATTTATACTAAGAAGCCTTTGGGTGTGAGCAGCTGCAGATTAACATTCATTATGCCTGCAATCTAGCGCATCAACATTTTAAAGAATTGCACAAGATTTTCTTTGCACCAGTATCAATAGGTAAGGGTGAAAGGGAGTGCCTTATGGCTACAGGAAATGTATTTATTTTGTTTTCATTTTTTTTCCATCTGAGCGAAGCATAGAATTGCTAGAGCCACCCTACAGGGACATATTTATCAATCCAGTATGTTTCTTGAGATTTTTAGCTGCTTAAAAAGAATAGTGTTCTTTTCTCAGTGCAGTGTTTCTTCTGTCCTCTCAAAATGGACAATTTGGAGAAACTGTGAGATGCTAAACTGAAGAGAACCCTTGGTAGAAGAGCAGGGGTGCCTTCCAAGGGGATGTGGCAAATATGGAGAAAGCGTGGCAAGACCAAGAGGCCTGAGATCTGTTGCTGTGTTATCAGAGACACTGCAAAGGAGATCGATGACAGAACCAACCCATCGAAAGTATTTACAGGGCAGCTACTCTGTCACGGGCCCTGTGATTACACAAAACCATACATTTCTTAATTTCTGATAGCTTGAAATCAATTTGGGTAACACAAAGTATATGCTTCAAAAACACCACATAAGCCCCACAAAATGGCTGCATGTTTTTGTGGCAATGGGAACAGTGGCAAAGGCAAAGAAGCCTGATCTGCGCAGAGGGACGCCTCGGTGCTGGCTGTGTGCAGAAATGGGAGATGTCCCAATGAGGGAGGCATCATGTGTATCCTTGATATGCCCCACATTATGAATTTGCTTAAGGGTTCATTATGTTCATTTCTTCAGTGTTTCTTACCCCATTATCAAATTTCTGGTTTTATGTTTTGTTTCTATTGATTTTCCTTAAACCCAAACTCCAACACATTCCAGGTAAGGCGGGATAAGCTTGAATATAAAACGATAAGGACAAGAGTTCAGGGTATTTGAGGCAGCTGGAATGCGAGAAGGAAAATCTGGGAAAGGAGAGGGCCAGAGAGGGGAAGCCTGCACTCTGTCCAGGTCTCTGACTGACCTAGGAAATAGGAATGCACAGGGCATACTCCAAGCATTCCAGTTACTGTACAGATAAAGGACCAGGGAATCCAGCTGCTTGCTGCTAAAAATAGATTGAGCTTTAAGTCTACTCCAGTCCATTGGTTACTGAAACAAAACAAAGCAATAAAACTCTTTGTAGCAATGTAACTGGATCCAGAGTCACTACAATGTATCACATATAGTATTTACAAGACATTTTAAACTTAGAACAAAACTGGGAAGTGTGACAACCTGCATTCAAGAGAAAAGGCAATGGATGGAGACTGACCTAGATACGGGGATTTAGCAGATGAAGATTTTAAAGCATCTAGTGTGACTGTGTTTGGGTATATAAAAGAAAATAAGCCTGAAGCAAAAAGAACAAGTAGGGATTTTCAGCAGAGGAATAACACAAAAATAATAAAATAGAAACTCTAGGATGAAAAACACAAACATAATTTTACAACAAAAGATATTCTCCAGATAAGCTTATAACATATTGGCTACAACAACAAAAAAAAGATAAAAGAAAGAATTAGTCTTCTTAAAGACATATTAATACAAATCATACAGTTTGAAGAACAGAGAAATGAGTATTTTCAAAAAGAAGCCCTGGAGACTTGTGGAACAATAGCAAAACTCTAACATATGTGTAGTTGGAACCTCAGAAGAAGAAGGGAAAGTAAATGTGGCAGAAAAGCTATTCAAATGAAAGAAGAATGAAACATTGTAGAGTTTGGTAAAGCATAAATTTATAGATTCAAGAAGGTCTGCAAACACTAAAGAGGATAGAGACCAAGAAAAGAAATCTTGCACCTTAAAATCAAACTATCAGAAACCACAGGTTAAAAGAATCTTGAAAGTATTGACAAAAAGATAACACAATGGTTAGAGGGCCGGGCTGTAATACAGCTCAGTAGTAATGTGTGCCCAGGATGTGTGAAACCCTGAGTTTGATCTCCAGCCCTGAAGAAACAAGCAAGCAAGAAAGAAGAGAAAAGAACCAGTTGACAAATTAAAATTGAATTTTAAAGTAAAGCAAAAAAAAAAAAAAAGTCTGGAAAGAAAAAGAAACAAGAGACAGAGATTTGAACAGAGAAGAATAAAATGGTAGGCAAATCCAGTTAATTTTTACATTAGGTGTAAATAGACTTCAAACATCCACAATTAGAGGTGGAAATTATAAAAAAAAAGCACAGTTATATGTTATCTTCCAGAGTTATACTTAAAATGTAAAGATAAATGTAAAGATAGAGATGATTTGTAAGAAATTGGATGGAAATAGATATACTGTACAAAAAGAATAGGCACAGAAAGGATAATGTGGCTATATATTAATATTAGATAAAGACTTCAGGAGTATTGTTGGAGATAAAACAGCACATTTCACAATATAAATGGTCAATCCATGCATAATGCAATGCATAATACTCATAAAAGTATATGTGCTTCATAATAGAGCTTTAAGAGATATGAATACAGTATCGATTAAAAGGAGACAGAAAATTGCATAATCTTTGATCAGAATTTTAAACTCTTCTCAGCTATTGATAGAACAACTTGAACAAAAAATAAAATTACTGACTATTAGAAGATATGAACAATACAATAGCCACCTCGTTTCAATTAATATCCTCAGACTACTCTATTCAACAACTACGGGTAACATTCTTTTTAAGTGCATGTGCTAGCAGGCCATATGTTAGGCCATGAATCTAGCCTCAGAAGTTTTCAATGACTGAAATTATACAAAGAATGTTTTCTAGTTAAAGTGGAATTAAATTATAAATAAACAGTAAAATGTCTAGAAAACTTGAGTATTTGGAAATGAGCAACATGCTTCTAAATAATTCATGGTCAAAGAAGGAATTACAGAGAACACTAAAAAATATAGTAAATGAAAATAAGTTAAAATTTGCAGCTAAAGCAGGACTTAGAAGGAAATTAACTCTAAAAATTAACACTGCAACATGCAAGGTATAATATTAATTGTATAAATTTGTACCTTAATAAGCTAGAAAAAGAATAGCAGAAAAAGATCCAAAATAAATAGAAGTAAAGGAATAATAAGAGAAGAAATTGATGAAAAATAAATTTGACAAAACAGAAAATTAACAAATCTCCAAGTTGATTCTACTAAAAAATTGAAACCGATGAAAACTTCCAGCTAGACTCATCATGAAGAAAAAAGACACATTTATCAACATGGGAATGAAAGATGATGTCACTGTATTTATACGCCATGTACATATATAGAAATCAATATTATGAACAACTTATTAAGTTTGAAAATTTAATTGACATAAACATTTTGGAAAATGCTATTCCTAAATATTGATACAAGATTAAGTAGAAAGTAATAATAGCCCTTTATCTATCAAAGAAAGTAAATTTATTATCCTGTGGAAAAAGCTCCAGACCCTGCTTATTTGATAATTTCTCTCAACATTGAAGAAAAAAAAATAATAACAGTCTTTGCAACTTCTTCCAGAAAATAAAGGATAACTTTTCACTGAATATTTATTTACTATGGAGTGTTCTAAGACTTTCACATATATTGTGTATGCTCCAAATATTCTTTTGAGATCAGATATATTTCATTTCCATTTTATAGATGGGGAAACAAGTTTAGAATGGCTGAATGAGTCACTTCTGATCATATCGTTAACAAATGAAACAGCTCAAATTTGATTTTGAGTTTGATTTTGACTTCTACTTAATAAACCATGCTTCTCCATGGTATCTATATATCTCTATCTATCTACCTATCATCTATCTGTCTATCTATCTATCTATCTATCTATCTATCTATCTATCTATATGGTATATATATCTGATATATGTGAATGTATATATGTCTGATATATAGTGTATATCTGACACACTATATGTATAGTGTATATATACTACCTTTCTCTCTCTCTCTCTACATATAGATATATTTGTATATATCTGACATGTTGTAGGCCCACAGAATGTATTTATTGTATGAATGAACAATGGACACAGGTGAATTCTTTTGGTAAGGAAGCACTTACTCTCATGACTCAAAAGATGATAAGGCAGCGTACCCTGGATTGTCTGTTACAGTTGCCTCTCGTATCTCGCTGCTCTGGAGTAATTTCTGCCTGCGTGCTTTGTCCCTGGTGCTATGGGTGCCCTCTGTCCCGTGCTGTGCTTTTCCCCAGACCCTGTGAATGCTCTTGTTTCAGGACAGCTGTCCGCATGCACCTTCTGTGCTGCACATTGTCTATTCGCATCGAGAAAGCTGCGAAAAGAACTTGGCCGGCGATTCCGGGTTTACCTGTGGGCAGGCCCCCGAGGCATGTGTCAGTGGGCGTATTTACCCGTTTAGGGTAAAAAGATGGTAAAAGCTAGTTCTTTACCAGTTTGGTAAATACAGTATAAGCTCTTAAAAATGCCGTTTATTAGAATGAGGTATTTTTCACGTTACGGCTTCAAAATCTGTTCTTTTGGCATCTCTTGATCTGCCTGTGGGCCCCATGAATTGAAAGCAGAACTCATTTACTCCGTGTTTATGTTATAGCAATTGAGGTGCCAAGTGTCAGCAAAGAGAAAAGCTGAAAAGCTGATGAGCTAAGCATGATTTTCCTGGAAATGGAAAAACTCTGGATTCCTGATGGAAGAAAAAGTGTATTTATTTAGTTAGTTACTTGAAAGTGGGAAGGAGACTATATCTCATGACCAGCGTTACTTGGGATGGCTTTGAAGTGCTTTCAGTGTGTAAATTTTCTTAGGTGGGCAATAGCACCCTCTCTTCTAAAAGTTTTATCGAAGAATAATTTACATATCATAAAATTTATGATGCAATTATTTTTTGTACATTTTGTACACACCTATCAGTGTATTTCAGTTTTAGAACGTTTTAATCACCCTAATAAGACTCCCTGTGCCCATTCATGATCAACTCCCATTGTTCCCCAGCCCCAGGCAACCACAGATCTACTTCTTGTTGCTACAGACTCATGTATCTTGGACATTTGGCATGAATGGAACCACATGGTTTGTGTTCTTTTGTGTCTAGTTTCTTTCACTCCGTGTAAGTTTTAGAAGCACAGCATGTTGTAGCATGTATCAGTATTTCACTCCTTTTTGTTGCTGCAAAATAGTCCAGACTAGGGACACACTACATTTTATTTATCAATTTACTAGTTGGTAGATAATTTATAGTTTGATAAACTATAAAGTTTATAGTTTGATAGACTATATAGTTTGATAAACTATAATTTATAGTTTGTAGTACATAATGATTAGATTCATCCTGGGCAGTTGGTACATACACATGACATTTCTTAATTCTTTTTTTAACCCTCTCTCCTCTCTTCCCTTTTCCCTCATATCTCTGGGATGTGTGTGTGTGTATAACAACTTTATAAATATAAATTATAAATATGTGTTTATAATTTTATAAGTATAAATAATAAATAAATAAATATCATTTTAATAAATGTTTGTAGTACGGATAATCACATTCCCACAGGGACTTGGTGGATGTACATAGCACTTCACAATCTTGCCTTTTTTTCTTTTTTCTTTTAATTTCCTCCCTCCCCCCTCCTCTGTCTCTCAGTTCCCTTCCCATATGTCAAATATATAGCTGGATAAGTTATTGCAAAAAATTTCTTACACTAGAGTTTAACTCGTTTGGTTTGCGGGCTAGAATATATATTTAAATTCAATTATAAATTTAAATTTTAGCAAATATGACATTAGACAAGTAGTTTACCAGAAATCAAAATACCTTCTACAAGCAGCATTCAACACACATATATTTAGTACTTACTGTGTACTAAACACTGTTGGAGATCGTGGAGAATACACTTAACATAGAGATGGTCTATATTCACAGAGAGCCGTTCTGTTTGGGAGAGACAGACAAAAAGCAAAGAGAGAAAGAAGGGTGGAAGGAAGGAAAGAGGAAAGGAGTGATGATGCTATGGAGACAAGGAAATTAATGAAGACTGATGGATAAGCAGGTGGCTACTTTAGATGGGGTGGCCAAGAAAGCCTCTGAAGAAATAATATTTGATCTACAGGCTAAATAATAGAAAGAAGGCAGCGTGGACTGGTCAGGGGAGAGGACAGTGAGGGCAGAGGGCACCGTTTGTGTGTGAAGGTTCTACGCTGAGAACGAGCTTGTCGGGTTGGAAGAACAGTAAGGAGGCCAGTGAGGCTGCAGTGCAAATCAGTCAAAGGTGAATCGTACGGGGCAGGGGAGGCCGCATTCCGTAAGGTTCATAAGGCAGCTTTAGAGAGTTGCTTACATTCTAAGTTCAATGAGAGACATGAGGGTTTTAAGCAGTAGAGTGCCGTCCTAGACTTAAGTTAAACATTGTATTTCTGGCTTCTAGATGCAGAAAACGGACTTCAGGAGGCAGCAGTGCAAATGTGAAGGCCAGTGAGGAGTTTTGGCAGCTAGAGGGGGAAAGAGGGTGGGCTGGGTAAATGTGATTGTGGGAGAATTTTAGTGCGAGCATGTTACTGTGGGGTTTTGGGGGGCAACTTGCAGATCACAGTATGGGGGTGGGTGAAGTCAGTGAACTGACGAGCTAAGGAGACCCTCTAGTTTTAAGGCAGGGAAACTGATTGGAGAGCTGCGTCGTTCATTTCAATGGGGACAGCTGGGGAGAGGAGCAGATTCACACAAGGGCAGAACAGAATTCTATTTGGCCACCTTGGGTCTAGGCTGACTATTGGACATTCGGGTGAAGTCAAAAAGACAATTGAAACACGCATCAGCACTTCTAGGCAGAGTTCAAGGTTGAAGATACAGATTTGAAAATGATGGGTAAATTGGGAGCACTTACCACTCTGGAGAGGATGATTGTTCCCAGGGAGCACAGGTGGATGATAGAAAGGGAACGGGCGTGAGGGGACCTGCCCTTCCCTCCTGTCGAGGCAGAGACCGGTTCTCATTTGCCATGTTGCCAGTAATAACACTGTTTTCTTAGAAAAGCCTGATATAACTGGATTAGTTCTTTTACAGTCTGGGACACCAGCCCTTTTACTTCACTGGCTGGACACAGGCAATTGGAGTTCTTCCTCAGGCCACGCAATGCCCACTGCAGGTGATTTTTAAAATTTTTGTTAGTCTATGTTTGTAGTACACAATGTTTACATTCCTTGTGGAGAGCAGGTACCTGCACATAACACATCTTAATTCTTTTTTCATCCCCTATTCCTCCCCTCCTTCTCCCCTCCCTCCATTTCTTGATCTTTCTCTTTGAGAAAGATCTAGCTCCCCCCTTCCATCTTTTATTTTGCACTTTATAATGTGAGTTTCTTATATAAGCAAAATCATGCAATATTTAAGCTTGTGTGTCTGATTTATTTCACTTAACATTATGGTCTCAAGGTGCATCCATTTTCCTACAAATGACTCAGGTTTATCCTCCTTTATGGCAGAGTAGTACTCCATTGTGTGCAAATACCGCATTTTATTTATTCATTCATCTGCTGATAGATATATAGGCTGCTTCCAAGATTTAGCTATTATGAGTTGTGCTGCTATAAACAAGGGTATGCATTTAACACTATAACTTGATGTCTTCAACTCTTTTGGGAGGATACCTAGAAGGGTATAGCTGGGTTAAATGAAATACCTATTTTTAGTGTTTTGAAGAGTCTATGTACTGATTTTCTTAGTGGTTGTACTAGTTTACATTCCCACTGACAATGCAGAAATGTCCCCCCAAGTATTTGTTATTGTTTGCTTTCTTGAAGAGGGTCCTTCTTTCTGGGGACAGATGAGATCTCAGTGTTGTTTTGATTTGCATTTCTCTAATGGCCAGAAATGTTGAACATTTCTTCAATATCTATTGGTCATTTGTCTTTCTTCTGTTTAGTGTCTATTCATTTCACTTGCCCATTTTTTGATTGGCTCTTTTATTTTGTAGGTCTAATTCTGTTTAGTCCTTTTTAGTCTAGATATGCCTCCTCTGTCTGAGGAATAGCTGGCAAAATTTTTTCCCATTCTGTAAGTTTTTTTTTTTTTCTTTGCACGCTGTTGTTTCTGTTGCTATGCAGAAGCTTTTTAATTTGGTATGATCTCATTTGTTGATTACTGGTACTATTTCCTGTGCAACTGGGATGATGTTCAGGAAGTCTTGCCACACCTATGACCTTAAGAGTTTTACCTGTTTTATCTTCCAGCAGGTTAAGTGTTTCCGTTTTAACATTTAGTTCTTTGGTTCATTTTGATTTTAGTTTAGCACATAGTGAGGGACATGGGTCTAAGATTCAATCTTCTGTATGTGGATGGCCAGTTTTCCCAATACCACTTATTAAAGAGGTTATCCTTCCTCTAATGTATTTTTTTGGCCCCTTTGTCAAAGAACAAATAGTTTAATGTGCTTGGGGTTGTTTCTAAATCTTTTATTCTGTTTTGTTGATCCTAATGTCTGTCTTTGTGCCAGTACCGTGCTGTTTTTTTTTGTTTTTGTTTTTGTTTTTTTTTTTAATCAATGTAGCTTTGTAATACAACTTCAAGTCCAGGATTGTGATGCCTCCTGCTTTGCTCTTGTTACTCAGAATTGCTTTTGCTATTCTGTGTCTTTTCTGGTTCCATATGAATTTTAGGATTTTTTTTTTTCCAGTTTAGGGAAGAATGTTGTTGGAATTTTGATTGGGGTTGTGTTATATATGTATGTCAATTTTGGAACTATGGACATTTTGACTATATTGGTTTTGCCCATCGAGGAACAGGAGTTATCCCACACCTACATTTGGGGTCCCTGCAGTCCCTCATCCTGGCTTTTGCTGGAACTTGCACTCATTCAGCTGTCAACACAAGGATGTGGAGGTGTCCTTTCCCTGATCTTCTGCCCAGTACACAACCTTAGTGAACTAAAAGTTCCATGAATTCTGCTATGTTGTACTGGCATTACCATTTAGTTCTAGAAACTGTCTTACTTTTTCCTTGATTTCTTCTGAAATCCATTGTTTATTTCAGAGTGCATTGTTTAGTGTTTATGCATTTGCATAATTTCTATTTTCTTTTGTCATTGATTTTTAATTTTCATTGCCCTAAAATCTGCCAAAATACATAGTATAATTTTGAAATTTTTATACTTGCTCATGTTTTCTTTATTGGCTAGTGTGTGGGCTATTTTATAGAAAGTTTTATGTGCTACTTAAAAGAAAGTGTATTCTTTTTTTGTTGAGTAGAACACACTGTAGATATCTATTAAATCCATTTGTTTGAAAGTCTTGTTTAACTCATATTTCTTTGTTGATTTTTTGTCTAGTTGGCCTGTTTATTTGTGATAATGGGGAATTAAGTTCCCAAGCTGTAATTGTGTTTATGTTTATCTGGTCTTTTATGTCTAGTAGTACTTGTTTTATAAAGTTGAGTGTGCTGTGTTCTCATGTATATATTTTAATAATTGCTATCTCTTCTGGTTTGATTGTCTCCTTAACAAATATGTAGTGACCTTCATTGCCTCTTTTGATAAGTTTTGGTTTACAGTCTACTTTGTCTGGAAATATGATAGTTATACCTCCTTTTCTCAGATTTGTGTGGCGTGGAATATTGTTTCCCATCTTTTGATTTTTACTCTAAGAGTTTCTTTTTGAGTTTAATATGTTGTACACAGGATATTATTAGATTTTGTTTCTTGATCGATTCTGGCAGTCTGTGTCTTTTGATTGGGGAATTGAGCCATTCATATGACAGTTGTTACTGACAGGTGTTGACTTATTCCTGCTGTTTCCTTGTTTGCTGGTTGCCAATTCCCTATCATTTCCTTCTATGTGACTTTCACCTTCTCTGGTGTATCCATTCTATTAGACTTTTTGTATTGTCAGCTTCATTGTCTCTTTGTCTCTTTGTAGGGTATCCTTGAGAATTTTTTTGTAGTACTGGTTTCATGTTCATGAATTTCTTTAGGTGCTCTTTATCATGAATGTTTTGTATTTCTGTATCAGTTTTTAAAGATAGTTGTAGGGTATATCAGTCTGGTTGGAAGTTTTTTTCTTTTAGGGCTTGATGCACTTCACTCCAAGCTCTCCTGGCCTTTAAAGTTTGTGTTGTGAAGTCTGCTGTAATTCTAATGAGTTTTCTTTTAGAAGTAATTTGTTGCTTTTCTCTGCTTTTGAGATTCTGTTCTTGTGTTGGGCTTCCAGGATTTTGACTGAGATGTTTAGCGGGGAAGTTGTTTTTTGATCTTAGCTATTTGGGGTTCTACATGACTCACCTATTTGTATGTTAAATTCTTTTCCCTTACTTTGGAAAGTTTTCTGCCACTCTTTCAGTACACTAATTTCTTATGCCATTTGTGCTGTCTTCTGATTTTTCACTAATTTCAATGAATCTTAATCTGCTTTGTAACATCTGGTAGATTTTTGATCGATTTTCCATGTTTTCTTGTTATTTTTAAGGTAATGCTCATTAATTAGTCACCAACAACAGCCTTGTCTTCTCATTCTGAGACTCTGTCCTCACAGTAGTCACTTCTGCTGCTCATAGTTTTGATAGAACTTTAAGTCTCTTGACTTTCTATTTATAGCATTTTTACAGACTCTAATTCTTTCCTATGATGGTTATTCATGTTTTACACATTTTGTTTAGCTCTTTTAGATTGTTATTAGTGAACTCACTGATCATTTTATTTTTTTGGCCCAATATCTTTTTACCTATGTCTTCTGTGAGCTTGCCAAATGCTTTATTGATCTGTTTTGTTATCTTACCTGACATTTCACACAATTCAAATGTATAGCTTTTGGTTTCCTCCCTTTTGTTACCTCATGGGTCAGCTTTGGGAGTGTTGGAAATTTCTGGATACAATTTTTGGTTCGTCTTCTAATGTTCCCATTGCTCTGTATGTGTGTGTGTGTGTGTGTGTGTGTGTGTGTGTGTGTGTGTGTGTGTTTTGAAGTTTCCACCTTGATTGTAGTGGAAACCTTTGTTTCTAGTATAGAGACCTCTTTAATGTCTACTTTTTAGCAGTGTCCTCTGGGCAAGGCTAACTATTGGCCTTCGGCTCTGTCCCAGAATCTAAGAACTTCCATTTATTTGAGATGCGAAACTGCAGCATATATGGCCCACTACCTAATTTTCCATGAGTGGGCTATAGTACTGTTAATTACCCCAAGGCAATATAGATATTGAAATCCCAAGAGAAGCAATTAATAGCAATAGCTATTTCACTTTGGCTATAGGAATAAAATCAACATCAAATAAAATCTGCATATTGACAAATGCTAAGGAGCAAAGAAAGAGATCTATAATTATATAAGAGATCCATAATTATATAAAGAGATCTATAATTATAGTATAAACACTAAGATAAAGCAAATATTGGCCTACCATAAACTTCTACTAAATGGAGACTCTTTACCCCTACGATCAGTAGAACAGTATTTAAAAGCAATAGCATAAAGTTATCTAGCAATCTAGAGATTCATAAAGCTTAGTAGTTACATTAGTAAAGATGGAATACATGGGGATCTAGAGAATGAAATAAACAAATTAAAAAAAATCAATGGGACATAAGAAAGAGGACAGAAAAGTGGATGAGGGTCCCACTGAGGAGCAAAAGAAGAAAAAAGCCAAACAGAGAAAAAAGAGATAATGAAAGAAAGATAAGAAGAAAGAGAAAAAATTGAAAGAGAAAAACAGAAAAGGAAAGAAAAGAAACTAAAAGAGGAAAAAATGGGGAAGAAAACCCCACAAATACCCAAAAGACCTGATGAAGAAGAGAAAAATTAACAGGATAGAAAAATCAACAAAATCGAGTCAAAGAAAAAAAAAAATCCTGTGTTTTTGAATGAGTGGTTTCTTTCCAAGACCTGTTGTCTCGGGATCAGCCCAGTCCAAATTTTCTCTATCTAGTTTTAGGGCCTTGGATTTTTGAGGTCCCCTCCCTGCTCCAGAAGCTCCTCTGGCCAATCCCCCTAGACGGTGTGGCCCTCAGAGCCAAGGTATGTCCTTGCTCCTGTGGGTAGATGGGGAACACAACCCTCTTGTCTGCTGGATGTAGGCTATAGGGCAGAATTAGAAGGGACTGTTGAATCTAGTATCTGCAGTTGTGGGAACTGGTTGTTCCCTTGTCTCCTTGAATGTTGTCCTTGTCCGGCATTGTGTTGGTTAATCCTCACCTCTGCTGCCCTGTTCAATGGAGAAGCAAAGTGTAGAGCTGGCTTGGAGTTGGTCAAAGTGTCAGGGATGCCCCAGGAAGCATGGGCCTGCTTGCTCCCAAGTGCCCCTTGTCTGGCATGGGCCTACTTGCTCATGTAGAGGAAGGGAGCTGCTTGTCCACTGCAGGCCTGGTTCCTCATGTCAGGGAGGGGCACTGCTAGAGTGGCTCAGACCTACTTGCTCCCCACTTTAAGTGATTTCTAAGACTCCTAAATGAGGAAGATTGGTGCCTACATGGTGAAACCTTCATTTGCACTAACCTGGATTATACACTGAAACTGAATACAAGGAGATGGTCCTGCCTCACCTGGACAGGTTATTTGTTACTATTGACTTGGAGGTCTATTTGCATCACTAATTGATTTATCTGTTGATTTGTTTACTTCTTCTTTCTATACATTTTTAATTTTTTGTTGTTGTTGTTGTGGTAAACTGAGAGAGAGGAAAAGGAGAGAGGGAGAGACATAAAATTCATTCTGTTAACCATTGTTAAGTGTATAGTTCTGCTGTTAAACATATTTACATTGTGGCTCCATCCACTTTTAGAACTTTTAATCTTCCTAAACAGAAATTCTGAATCCCCTAACTTCTTATTCCTCCTTCCTTCTAGCCCATGGATGTTACCATTCTACTTTTTCTCTCTGTGGATTTGACCTCATGTAAATTGAATCATGCAATGTTTGTCCTTTAGTGACTTGCTTATCTCACTAACGTAGTATCTTCAAGGCTCATCCATATTGCAGCAAGTGTCAGAATTTTCTTCCTTTTATTTCTGCTCATTTAACAAACACTATCTATTACTGTGGTTAAGTGAATTTACTGTGGGGATAAAATGCTGATCTTGAATTTGTTCTCCTATTTACTAAATTATGACCTTGAACAGATTACTTGGGCATGATTCCTTCCTTATAAAATATATATTATGAAAACAGAAACTTCTAAAGTACACTTGTAAGTTGGATAAGTTAAATTTTCTGAGGGGTATAGAACAATGCTTGAAACAAACAAAAAAAAAGAGAATTGTTATTATTGTTTATTAAGCAAATGTGACAAAGCCCATTAAGGTTAATTAAACATGAATACTGCCTTCAGGAAGTTCATAGATGGAGAAAAGAATACGTTATGCTTAGAACTAACAATAATACAAAGAAGAAATTGCTAAGAGACATGAAAGATATACACGGGAAGAGCAGTATGACTTTAAGGATAGATACATTCATACCACCTTCAAGAATAGGGAGGTTTCATTTAAAAGCTGGTTTGAGCTTTTAATGAGGGGTCCAGTAAGGAAAGGATCTGAACAGAAGGTATATGTGGAGATACATATATATATATATATCTGCTCCCAGTTCTTGAAATAGAGCTTCTAATCTCTGTGTAGATGGCGTGCTGGAAAAAAATTTTTGTTCTACTGTTTGGTCTTTGATTATGCTTTCTGACACAGATCTCCTAAACTCCTTGGAGTTTCCTGGGGCCTAAGGGCATCTTTTCTCGTGACGAGGTGTCTCTTGGGGGTCTCCTGGATAGCCTCGGGATAGAGGTGGCTGGCTTCCAGGGTGAACCGACCTCCCTCCTCCTACCTCTTCAGTCCTCCTCTCTCCTCCCACCTGCAGGGAGGGAAGAGTGACCAGGGAAGGATTTAATCATCAGTGACCAGTGATGTAATCGATCATGCTTAAGACAACGAAGCTGCTATAAAAAACTTCTTGATAACCAAACACATGGAAGTTCCTGGAAGGTGGTGCAGCAGGAGCGAGCATGGAGTGCCACACCCTTTCCCATACCCTGTCCCATGTGCCTTTTCATCTGGTTGTTTGTCAATATAATTTGTAATATCCTTTTTAATAATCCAACATATAAATGTGTTTTCCTGAACTCTTCGAGGTATTCCAACAAATTAACCGAACCCATGGCAGAGGTTGTAGAAACCCTGAATTACAGTTGAGTGTTCAGAAGTGTGGAGGGTAACCCACTACCTGTGATGGACGTGTAAATTGGGGACAGTCTGTGGGACCCTGCTGGCAACCTGTAGACTCTCCTGCTGTTTCCAGGAGGACAGTGTGAAAATGGAGTCAAATTATAGGATGCTGAGTTGTGTCTGCCTGAGAACTGGCCAGTGAGAAACACTGTAAACATGTTCTGGTGACCAGAAGTGAAAATTCTGAGTTGAGTGTAAATATAGCAGGAAAAACATTTGGTTTTTCCTGTTCTGCAGAATGCTTTGTGTAGAAAGCATGATAGCAAGAAAGTACAAACCCAGAAATTGTGTCATTCCGGATCCTGGAAAAAATCTGCATGTTCATACAGAATAGTTAGGGCAAGTTCAATGTTATAGAATTTTGGGCAGAGTGAAGGGAAATCAGCAAAGACTGCTACTGGAGTACTTTGGGGTAGTAATAATGCGGCATCATCACCACCCCTGAACCTGGCTGGGCCCGAAAAGGAGGAGACAGATATTAACAGTTAGCTCCCGAGAGAGGAACGGTAGGAGAGGCTGTTACTTTCCTTCCAGGGATGGCCCAGCCATGGCCACCTGGATGTAGAATCCACGTTCATGCCTTCTTTATAGGCTCTGTATGCAACAGGAGGTGCCCTCAGCCCTTCCCGTATCAGGTCCTCCACTTCTCTGGCTGGGATCAAACTCTCCCCAGGGCCCTGGAGGCAAGACAGGTGATGGGGGCTGGAGGGGATGGTTCCTCAGGAGAATCAGTGTTGATTTGTAAAGTGATTGTTTCATGTAAGTAACTAGAATTTTTTATGCAGGGTAAGGGTGAGAATGAGGGAAGCTGCTCCCACTGGTAACAGAGGCTCAAAGGATTTGCAGATCTGAAGTTTTCGTTCTCTTCTTGGATTCATCTGCCCAAATGTCCCCACCTCATATCACAGGATCCCACTGCTTTCCTCGCGGGTGCCCTCCTTGACATCAACACCTAGCACATTTTGAGGTTTAATTGCCACTGTGGCTTTGCTCAGCCATATCTGCCCAGCAACTCCGGGGAGGAGGACCTCTCTCACCGCTGTCATGAGGAACTTTTTGATTTCTTAGTACACAAATACGAAGCTAAGTCACAGGACTTCAGTACCTCCCTTTCCTTCTCCACTGTCTTGATGGTTGTCAGTAGCAATGTCACCCGATCCCGCCATTTTAGGACCTCTGTTGTCATCATAGTTCCACAGCTGTTTGATAGCTACCTGTCCTATGCCACCAGGAGTGTTAATTTGTGTAATCTTTGTGCCGCTGCAAGTGACATACCCAGTGTCTAATTTCTGTCCAGGTAGGTTGACCCATGCCCTTCAAATCCTTCCTCTGAATCAAAGTCGAGTGTTGGTTTCTCTAGGTTCCTGTTACTTTATCAGCCAGAGACCTAGTAAGGACTCATGGGTGCAATTTATTCAAACTGTGAGGTCGAAAAGAATAAGGGGAGTTTCTAGAAAAGTGGAAGACTTTAGGAAAACCTGCAAGGGATGGGTTCATATCCTACGTCTTGTCTGAAGGACCGGGTGACTGAACGGTTCCCGTAACAAAGGAGAGAACCTGGGCCAGCTGTATGGGAAGACTTCTTGACAGCACTCATGGCTCTTGGTAAAGGCACATGTGCAACTCTGTACTGATTTTCTCCCAGATTTCTGATCCAGTGTGTATGTTTCTCCATGTCAAAACTCAGTTAAAATTCAGAGAGTGAGAAATCACTCATATTTTAGTTTCTGGTGCACAGAGCAGGATGGAGAAGATAGAAAATTCATTTGGAACGATTGCACAAATTTGCAAAAGGAAGTTATTCAACATAACTGAGCTATCCAGTTTAATTAGCAAATAATGTTCGGGAAGAGAATAGTGGGAAATACATTTGGAAAAGTAATTGAGACTGGCACTCAGAGCATTTTACAAGTAAATGCCAAGAACTTGTGCCCCCTACTCCTTCCTTTGGTAGGTAATGGATTGTCATAGTTCTTTTGCTGCTGCTGTAACAGAAATCCTGAGACTGGGTAATTTTTAATGAATAAATGTTTATGTGGCTCATAGTTCCGGAGGTTGGGAAGCTCTGCAACTGCTTGAAATCTGGTGAGGATCTTCTTGGTGCAACATATAACACGGTGTAGGACGTCACACTGCAAGACAGATCACGTGCTCCACATCCTGTCTTTCTTCCATCTATCATAAAGTCAGTAATGACAGCACAGGGCCACCCTCCACTGACCTCTAATCCCAGGTTCCTTCCAAAGCCCTCACCGCCAAATGCCATTAACACTCGAGTTAACGTGACATTGAGTTTCCTATCTATAGATGTTTAGGGGACACAATGAATCCACAGCATGGACATAGAAGGCTTTGAAACAATACAATCAGAGAAGGGTCTTCGATGAGTTGGTACTCACTGTGGCAGCTTGAGTGCTTGGAGACTTGATAGGGGCCATCGCGGGTATCTGTGGCCACTGGAGTCCATGGTGGTAGTCTAGACCAGGATTCTCCAAATCCAATGTTTTAGAGAACAGATAACATCAAATTGATTTGAAGGCAGAATTGGAAGCATTGGAAACTGATTATAAATAGCAACAAAGAAGAAAGATCCAAGATGACCCTGATATGGTCTTCAAAAAGGAAGGGTTGGGAGCTTGTCTGATCCATGCACTGTGCAGACTAAGATGGCTGTTGGCATTCTCATTAGAAAGAAAACTAAAGTCTTTACTAGGCAGAATTAATACAGTTTGATGGGAAATTTCTACCAGGCTAGTTTGATTTTCCTATCACATTATTAAGATATTAAAGAAAATGATTAATAATAGAAAAATCCCATAATGCAAAAAGAAATCTCAGCTTAGAGAAACATTCAAGCAATGATATTAATCCCTTGATATGGAGATGACATCTCTTGTAGAACTGAATGCACATATTTAAACATGGACTATTAGTACTTGACATGGCAATTGAAATATTTGCAACCTGTGCTCCGAATACGCTAGGAAGATGTTATGTTCTAGGCATTTTTCTAGTTTAGAAGGGACATATGTTCACTGACATTTACTGGGTCTCTAGCTAGGTCTTTCAGTTTTAAAAGTTAATGGACCTTTGAGAGCAAAATTTCCTTCTTTTTCTGCACTGCTGATGTTGAAAAACAACAATAGTAACAACAACACAAATGATGATAAAATTAGTTAGCATTTATTGAGTCTTTCCTAAATGCTAGCCACTATGTCAAGGACTTTCTTATTTAGCCCTCGTATATACCTCCAGTGTGGATACTATTATCAGTCCAATTTTACATATGAAGAAGTTGAGGCACAAAGTAGGTCATTGGTCACCCCAGGTCATGTAGCTAGCAAGTATTGAGCCTAATCAAGAACCCAAGAGCTTGCATTTCAAGCTAGTCTGGTGGCAATGTATCCTCAAAAACTTACCTTGAGCTCAAGCTACAAAGTCAGAAAGAGAAGTGGCTAAGGAGGACTGGCTGTGAACAACTATGATCCTAGGTAAAGGAAGGCAGTCAACTGGTGGAGGGAGCTGGGGAGGGATAGTGTGGCTGCAGGGGTTTCTGGCCTTTGCACCTTCCTCCCACTGGCTGACCTCAACTAGAAACTGGAGGGGAAGAGGCTGACTGATCTAGGCCATACAAGCTGACTTTGAGCAGCTCAAAACATCTCAGCAACATCCTGAGCCTTCTTGAGACCTCGGTGATTTTCTGGAGTGGTGTAATCTTTTGATTCCCTTTCCTTCAAAACCCCTGCTTTTCCACTATCTCTAAACCATGGAGACTCAGACACGAAACTCTGCACTTCTGCCAGTTCTCCCAGAGTCCACTTGTACAAAAGCACTACAGTTCAAAAGACAAAATAAAACAAAACAAAAACCCATCTTATTAGATAATCTGTTCTCTGAAGTATCTACCTTGACTTCACTCAGCCCCTTTGTCCCCAAGGGCTCCTCCAATGTCATGGGTTATCCGTCCTCCAACTTCAGTGTCTGCTCACTCTTTCATTAAATGCAATCTAGTTTTCTCTGGCTTCACTACTTGGACTTACATCACTGATAGCACATCAGAAGACCTATGGCCAAGATCCACCCTCTTTAAGGTTATATTTTCCTGCTACTTATGGGTGTTTATACATATTTGTGAAGTTGCTGTTTGGTGTTTCCATTACACCGTGACCGAAAGAGAGATGGCTGACCTGTAAGTGTGATTTAATGGATGCAGACATACTCATTGTCCCCAGATGTTGCCTCAAACTTGGAGCAATGTCAGAATACTAGAATATGAAATTTAGAGTGGGAAAGGATACTGGTTTAATAAACTCTAACCAAACTACTAACTAATTTTTGTCACATAGGCTTCTTAAACTTGAGCAGACCATAATTCATGCTCATTGTATAGAATGTGTCCCTTTGGAAAGAATAGCAGGCCTCTTACTGTCCAGTATATAAAGGTAATGTGCCCCTTCAGAGAAAAGGGCAGGTATGTGTAATGTCCATTATGAAAGGCGTGGGTTCTCTATACTTAGAGTTACTCTCGTGTAATGTAGTTTATTTTGCATGTTCAGGAGACATACTGAGGGAACTGAGGAATAAAATGCTACTTCCGTGGCTACAACTTTGCTGTGAGTAATTGTTCTTTGTCTCTGAACCAGGAGTTTCTTGTCTTCCGGCAGCATTCATAAGACTGCAGCCAGTTTTGTAGGATAAAATCTGTCCCACTGAATTTCTCAGTTCTTGACATGTAGCATCTAGGAATGTCACGAGCGACTGTAGCAAGGAGAGCATTGGGCCAGGACTCAAGAGTAGTTGGCTACAATATGACTGGTGGTGTGACCTTGGAGAAGTCACATAAACTTGCTAAACTCAGTTTCTTTGCCATGAATATGAAAATTATAAAACATGAATTATGTGCCTCAGAGTGTCTGTCAGAGTCGAGCATAATAATGCAGCCACTTTGAATAGTAGTGAAGGCACTTTGTTGTATTAAAAAAGTGGCCTCTCTGACATACTCTCCAAAGGAGCGTGCTATTTCTAGTGTTGATTTTTTGGGAAGCCTACGTTAGCTGCGTTGTGGTCACTAATGAGTATGGACTTTTCTCATTATTGCCGTTTGATTTGCTTCCTATTAGCTTTAACAATAATATCCAGTTAATTCCATGTCCATTTAAAATTTAAAATAGTGATTTCAAAGAACAGATATAAATGAACTGCACAGGAAACTTAAAAATGAGCCAAATAAATTTTTGTGATTTAATTACTTATAGCTGCTAATGAGAAAGGCGCACAAGGCTGTACCAGGCTGTAAGAGTGAAATGCCACCATGCTCAGGATCCGGGGGATGTGTACGGCTTAGCATCTTAAAACATCCGTTTTTGAAAGAAGATGAGCCATGTGTGGTAAAGATGTTCACTGAGCCACTTTAAAGAGAGATCCTAGAGAAGAATGATTTCTTTTTTCAAAGAAGCAGATTATATTTGGAAAAAAAAAGGCTAACTACACACACTGAGACAATAACTGGGAAAGAATAGGTGATCAAACTATACATATACTCTCCTAATTAATCTCTCAATGTATAGATATGACCAAAAGTAAATTAACTAAAGGTCAATTTTTGTATTCCCGGCAGCTATAGTGAGATTGCATAGAATTTCCTTGCCTATCTAAACATAATAATGTTAGCTTGTGTCATGACCCCTTGTTTTTTGGGGTGTTGTTCTTTTACTTTTACTTGCTTATGCTTTCTATTGGTCCCTGGTAATTTCTTTTGTCTAGATTTTGTTCACACCAAGAGACTAAATTTCTTGATCACATAGATTATGCCGTATGTTTTGTGTATTACTCCCCAATGCCTCCCACAACATAGGGGCTATCGTGGGCTCAGTGCTGTTCAGCTGAAGTGAGTTGTTTAAAATAAAAGGAAAGCAGAAGCGCTTCTTAAGCTCAAACAAGAAAACGGCAATGAGCGAGTCTAGAGAAGGTACTAGAGAAATACAGAGGAATCAGAATGATCACAGGAGTGTTGGCTCTGGCTGCAATCCAAGTTGAGTAATTGCATCCTGTCTACCGAAGGCACCCTGCAGTTCCAATCAGATATGGTACTCAGCTTCACTCCTCTTCTAATGTCTGTGCCCTGATAAACAGAAGCTATGCACAAGGATTAGGAGCAGCCCTGGAAGCCGAGTGATTGACAGACGGCTTCAGCTTTGGTGCTTCCTGCCGCCCCTCCATCCCCACCCTTGGATGACCTCTCTCATCTCCTCATTGGTTCCTTCTTGGAGGTGGCGGGTATCATCCCCCAAAGGAGGGAATAAAATCATGGGTAAATGTTTTTGAAGAAACCCCCAAAATTTTGGTTACACAATCTCTATCCTTGCAAGAGGTGACAGGACAACTATCTGATGACCATGAGCCACACAGACATATTAGGCGTTTGAATTTAGGATCTCCCACCAATTGACTTCTGCCTACATTATTTAGAGACCTCATCTAGGTTTGGACACAATTCTTCTCTCATAGAGAAGAGAGGAGGTGGTGAGGTGGACTCTCCCACCCCTGTGACATTCCCATTACACTCAGGCCCATTAGGAACAAGCTCCTCAATGATTTCCTCTTCTAGCCCTATAATGAACGAATTGACTCTGATCGTCATCAATAATTAACAAGTCCGTTGGTTCTCCGCATCTCCAGGCCATTTGGCAGATGGCGTTGTCGATTTACTATTGTGCCTGCCATTCTGGAAGCTTCTCAAAGTGGTTCACGTTGTGAAATCTAGTTACAAAAGACTTTGCACTTCAGGCATTCTCTGGGTTTTGACATTCTCTGCATCGCTTTTTCTTTCTGTGATGACCGCAGAAAAGGAATAACTAAGTTCTACTGTCAGAGTTCATTTTTCCTCCTCTACTCCTTGGACATATGCATATGTATTCACAGTCAGGGAGGAAATACCCTGGTTAAGATAAATGGCCTCGTAAGAAGGTATGGAGCACCCAGTGACCCAATATCAAAAGGAAAGATTTATTTCCAAGATTGAGATATGTCCATAGAACAGTATTCAACCAAATTTTTAAAAAATTTTTATTTTAATGGTACATTTTAGATGTACACAGTGATAACATTGATCATAGGGGATTTGTACCTGTACATGATATATCTTGTTGCTTCTTTTTTTCCCATTCCCCTCCCCTCCCCTCCCCTCACCCCCTCCTCCCTCCTTATTTACAAAAGCTTTGTTTCCATTTTTTCCTTCCATTCCTTATTTCTCTTGTCCTCTGTTCCTTTCCCCCTCCCTTGTTCCCTTTTCCACCTGGACATTTTCTTCCTTTTCCCAATATAATACATTTTAGTCTTTATTTGCACTTTCAGTTTCTCACACCAGAGAAACAATGCGGTGTGTAAACATGTGTGTCCGGTTTATATCACGTAAGAGTATGGTCTCAAGATGCATCCATCTACCTAGGAATATCTCAAGCTTGTCATTTTAAAGCGTATAAGCTTAAAAATATTTTTTGGAGTTCAAGCTAAGACAAATGGCCTCAGCATTAGTGAGAGTAGAGTAAGTCCAGGGAAAAATTTGAAATAAAATAACTTACCAGGATATATATGTAGTATTGGTGGCTTCTGGGAGAATGTTCACCAGACCTTGTATCATCAGCAGGCTTGACTCCGCTTGACTTTTCTTATATTAATTCAGTGTTAGAAGATGGGGTGAGGTGGGCTGCCCCCATGGAGTGCACCAAGCACATTACCACACCAAACAAAACAGGTCCTGGGTATGAGGAAGTCCTATGATAAACCTTAGGTCTGTGTAACAAACCAGTGTTTTCTGTCCAAAGCCCTTTCAGAAAATTAAAAATTGTAATTTCCCACAGACACCAATGTATATTAGCTAAGATTCTCTTTTGGAGCCATTCTTACGGTCAAAAACAAAACAAAACAAAACAGAACAGAACAAATGTACACAAAATATGGATTGGTGCTAAAATAAGTACATTTAAAAAATAAGTACATTTTTGGTTCAAATGCTTTAAAAAAGTATTTCCCAGGAATAGAGTTCAAGAAATGGCAGATCTGGGAGTAGGATTTTCTCTTTGTATGATCCTGTTTCTGGATAAAGAGTAACTCCCAGACTCCAAGAAATTTCTCCTTATCTCCAGAGCTTCTGCTTAATTTTTACAGTAGATAGTTTCCTATGAAGTAGCTGAATTAATTTTCAAGTCATAGCTTCATAGGAAACCTACTCTGTGACCATGATTTTATACTGCAGTTCCTTTGGGTTCAGCACAGAATGTCTAGAAGGATTTAAATACTTACCCTTCTCTTTAAGAGGGTATTTTTGTTTACTTTTTTTGAAGCTGAAACCCTCAGTAGACATTACCTAGCAGCAATGATCGCAGATAAGCAGATGGAACCCTTCTTCACTAGCTAATGGGACCAGGATGGTTGACTTGTGAAGATCTGAGTACTACCTCTAAGTAATTCATCACCTCTTCCTCATCACCTTTTTCCTCCTCCCCTCTCCTCTTCTCCTTCCCCTTCCCCCCTGCCTTCTTCTTCTTCCCTTATTCTTTTTGAGGAGAGTGGGAATTTAGTAATGAATGAGTCAATATTTGAATAAAAATTGTATCTTTTAGAAAGCAATGAGCACATAAAATCACATGCTTTGCACAGAAAGATTGGTTTTCTTTTACCTTACCCCTTCTTTGTTTGCTGCTAGGTGTCATAATCCTACCTAGGTTACACTTCTTTGGACAGTACCATCAAGACCTTCATACATTAACTCTGTCACTACCACACTGGTTGGAACAACTAGTTAAACCTGCCTCAGTGGTCAGTGAGTGTGTCCCCTTCAAGGCCAAGGAGGAATGAAATGTCTATTTGACTATCACGTGATTGAGAGAAGCTATCCAGAAGTTCATGTGAATTATGAGCATGGGCACCTCTCTTCTTCCTTCTCTGGCAGTGTAGCCCATCTTCATTCTACCTAATGTGAAATCCTAGACCAAATTATCTCTGTGGAAAGATAAAGTTGTCAGTATCTGAGAGAATGAAGGGACTTTAATTTAGTATGATATCCTAGAAATACCATAACTCTTATGATTGTTGGTCTCTTACAGGTTTTCTTGTCCTTATATTTATTTGTCATCTTAGAGCACAGTATGTAGATAGGATGAGAGAAGTATACATGTAATTGTTCCCCTCATTGTAATTTTTGTTTAAAACTGGATTTTATATTTTCTTTAAATTATGAATATATCACTTAATGATTATTGAAAACTCATAAAAGACAAAAATATTAAAATCAACCATAGCCTCACAATCTAAAAATAACTGATATCAGTATTTTGAAGTAATAATAGTTTGGAAATTAATATTAATTTTTGAAGCATATACATGTACAGCACAAGTAATTGGATTCATACTACCAAGACAATCTTCTGTCTTGTATCTTTTGAGACAACAACATGGCAAGAGCATTTGCCACATCCAAACTCATTAACAAAGTAATTTTTAAAGGCTGCATAAGAGCTACTCTATTATAGGGCAGTAATATGTTTTATTTAGTCCTGGTAATTCTGAGAGGTAGAAGAAATAGCTACTGTTGCAGTGAAATAGGGACGTTCCAGAGTGTGTGAGCAGAATGGGAATAATTCAGTGTATTAATGCCTACTCATGCAAGGTCATCTGTTGATTCATGTGTTGGGGCCACAGGATGAGCAAGCACAAATCTCTTTCTCACAAGAGATTCTACAAGTGGTAACAACGCCTTGTTAGCTTGTTACCTACACAAAACACTTTGTTTTGTGTAGCAGTTTGTGGTCTTACTGACTTCTCATACATTGCTTACTTGACCTTCATAAATGTTGTGAAGTAGAGTTTATGATGTCCAATTGATAGAAAGACTCACAGAATTTGAAGGCTTGCTTTCTCCATCCTACTTAGGTTTGTTCTGGGTACCTTGGCTCCCTCCAAACCCTGTGCTCTTTTCTCTCCCAGGAGCTCTGTCTTGGTGGGTTCTTTATTTTCATTCCTACTTTACTTGCATTTCACTACCTGCTGCATCTGGGTAATGGGTTGCTTTGAGGAGGAATGGCTTCTCCCCTATTTCCTTTGGCTCTTGGCACCACCCACCTCTCTGTGTCCTCAGGGCTCCCCGTGGCTCCTTCTGGAAATTCACTGTACTCACAACCCTGTGAAAACAGCCTATGAGGGGGCCAAAAGGAACAGGGATCAGGCTGCTGGGAAGGGGAATCAGTCAGAGTAGAAGCAAAGAGAAGAAGGGCAGGACAATGGGGGAGAGAAAAACTAAAGTGAGAAGCTTGGCAGCCAAATGATGGGAACTACAAACATTGGTGAAGAGACTGATTGGGGGTGGGTAGCTGGAAAAGAGAGATAATGAGGAGTGGGATGAGGCCTCCTTTCAGCCACCTCAGCATTCTGAGCCACGGGTTATTTTGTTGTTATATTTTAATGGGCTTTGGCTCTTTTTCTTTCTCTCTCATTGCATTAGTGGCACCATTCAAATGAGAAAGAAGAAGAAGAAAAAAAGGAAAATGGTAATAGTCAATTTAGGGGGGAACAGAAACCTCACATACAGGAAAAAAGTCACCAGGCGCCAGCAGAAAGATGTGCTTACCTCTTCACAGGGCAGCTGGTGCGGGGCTGATGGAGCCCTCCTCCAAGAGCAGGTCTGCAGCAGGGAAGGCAGCCTGCAGGATTGGAGAGGCTCCAGTACAGCTGTCTAAGGCCTTCTGCTCGCCACGAGATGGGGCTGCCTGGTTAGAGCTGGCAGAAGACGGGCCAGGGACACAGAATGCCCACGGACTGACCCACGGTAGATTTCCCATCTGAAGTGTTGGTTGTGGTACAGATGGTCACTGACTTCTCCCCTCTAAGTTGGTTATTAGCATCGTGAGCACCTGTTTGTCCTCACTGCTAGAGACTTTTCTTACCAGCTGAGTAACTATTTTTTTTTGTTTGTCTGTTTAAGACAAGTTCTTGCTATGTAGCTCAGGCTGGGCTGGAACTCATAGAGGTCATCCTGCCTCAGTTTCCTGAGTGCCGAATTACAAGAATGTGCCACCACAGTTGAGTAATCTTATGCATCTCTCAGGGTGCCTCATGCCTGCATGAGACCCTAAATTCAGTCCCCAGCATCATAGGACAACAACAATAGCAACAACAATAACAACCCCTCCAGATGAAAGATACCCCATGTCTAAGAGGGCCATGTACTTTGTCTGACTCTCCAGAAATAAATGGGTAGACAGTAGAGCAGAGTTACTGGTTTTGCTTTTAGATATTTAGGTATTCTAATTTATTAATCTATTTAAATGTTTATTAATCCAAATGTTTTAGTATATTATTGACATATGCATGATGATGGTACTGGCAGGTTATATTTCTCAGCTCTTACAAGATCACAGCTCTCCTTCCAAAGGACATTGTTGCGTTTATTTGTCACAATTGTCCTAATTGTCCTACGCAATATGTACCATCACTTACTAAACGCGTTTGTGGAGTCCTGAAAGTGGTGACTTGACTCGGCTACGAAGTCAGACTGAAAGCCATTAGGAGATTTGAGCAAAACAAGTGACGTGATCCGAGCTATTTTAGAGGATCGCTGTGGCTGCTTCGTGGACTGCAGAGGGCTAGCTCGGGAGTGCGGAGGTCACGCAGGAGGTGAGGAATGAGCGTGGCTTGAGCCAAGGTGGGAAGAACGAAGCTGGTGAAAGCTGGTCCCATTCTCAATAGTTTGATGGTAAGTAAAACAGAAGCATGGGTAGATTGGCTGTGAGCAGCGAGGAAGAAGGAAGTCATGATGAAACCCAGGTTTTGGCCTGAGCACATAAAGGATGAGGTTCTAGTAACTGAAATGGGAACAATAGAGAGCAGTGTGGCTTTGAGAGGGGAGCTAAGAACATCAGTTGAACAGATTGAGTGTGAAATCCTATGGAATGTTCAGACTGTGGAGTTCAGTGTGGATGTGGGGGCTGGCTGTGTAAATCTGGGGACCAACCACATGAGCACAGTATCCAAGGCCATGACATCAGATGTGATTACTAAGCAAAGGCATGTACGTGGAGAACAGAGGAGTCAGACACAGGTTCTGGCGCATTAAACACTCAGTGTTTAGAGATCAGGGGTCTTGGGAAGAGCCAAAAAAGAAGAAGAAGGAAGACTCACCAGTGAGGTAAAAAGAAAAGCAACAGTGTTCTTTGGAGTCCTTGTAGCCAGTGAGAAAAGTACATCAATCAGGATGAAGGGGTCAACCCCATCAAATCCTTCCAACAGAGCAAATAAAAAGAGAACTAAAAATTAGAAGTTGGATCAAGCCAGAGGCTGATCATTGTTCACTTTGACAAAAGCAGTTTTAATGGAGGTGGCCAGAGAGTGTAAGAGCTTGATCAGAAAAATGCCCAAGAAGGACTAGAAGAGAAATCAGACACAAGGAAATTTAGTTTTAAGGGGGTGTGCAAAAAAGGGTGGGTAGGTTAAGGGAGATAATTTAAAGACTTTTTTTTTAGTGTGAAGATTACTGTGTGTTTGGATATGAATGGAGTGGCCCAGTGTTAGGAGACGCGAGGGATGATTCATGAAGCGGAAAGAATTTCCACTGGGGACCCTGGATTAGGGAGAGGTAATGCGTTCTGCTGAGTGTGGCTGGTCACAGGCCCTGTCATCAATGGTTAACTCAAGGAAAGCAGAATAAGGGCTGAGCTGGGTACAGACACAGCCCTCGAAGGCAGTCAGGTAGGAAGGGAAAGGAAGTGTTGGTTTAGGAGAAGAAGAAAAATTAATGAGTCAATTGTTCTTGTCAATTCTTTTTTTATTTTTGACATGGTATAATAGCAAAGCACAATAAACCGAGTGTTTTCTACTTCTCTATTCTCACCATAATACCCTGAATACTTTACTTCTCTTTTTACCATGCCAAGCAATCCGATAGCTATCAACAGGATGTCCTATAACTTAATTCAATTCCGGCTCTGCCTGCCTGGAGTTAGAATCGGATCCCACAGGTTAAGGGCTCAGTCCACAACACCACCTTCCACTTCGGATGCCAGTCTGGGCCTCTGAATTTCTGACAGGTTGGCCACATGATGGGTGATGGGTGTCCCCTTGACCTCTTCTGGATTCTACGCTCTGGATTATGTTCTGTCATGTGCTGAAATGGGTCAGAAAAATTAGGGAAAGAGCTTTACTTACATTACCAATTTCTTACAAGAGATGTTACGAAGGATACTGATACACAGCAAGATTCAGGGGGCAAAGTATGAGGGAAGGAGATTTGGAGATACAGAGATTTCATGCATCTTGGGGCACACTACTTTCTAAACATCACACATATTCCGCAATAGGGGAGCTTTCCAAGCCCCGGAATTTGGGTTTTCTTAAGGATGCTTCATTATATAGGTGTGATGGACTGAATCATTGGTCAATGGTGAGCTACTCAACCTTCAGTCTCTCTCCCTTCCAGGGCAGTATGGCTGGTAGTCCCAATCCTCTAATCACACAGTTGGTTCCCTGGCTACTAGGCCCCGTCCACAGACTGTCCAGAAGTCCCTAGCTATCAGTTAATTATTAGTGTATAAAAAGGCACTTATTACTTCAGAAATCCAAAGGTATCAGGATGTGTGTGCCAGGAAAGGGGATGAAGATTAAAATATGCACTTCTTATTATAAATCACAGTATCACAGATACTAATTATTTTATGGCATCAATTACACCATGGTGATCTTCCCTTTTTAGTTCGCTGCTTTGGATTTTCTCCCCAGTGGTAAGCATATGTAGCTGACATATTGTGTTGCCTTTCACTGCGTGCCATTGGCTTCTTATTGGGCCCAAGTGTGAAGTCTGTGGGTTCGACTGCATCACGGGAGAGCATGATAAAGCTACTGCTGCAAAATGCTCTTGGGGCCAATGGCCTTTCGCGGTCTAGGTATGAAAACTGTGTAACATTATCTTGGCCCTAGAGCTTTCTTTTGAGGCTGAGGGCCTAGGATGAATTGGCTGTTTCATATCTGAGATTCCCGTGGATTTCACAGTGGTGAGTGAACCACAGTTTAAACAAGGATGTAGAGACTGCAGGAAAAAAGGAAGGCTGAGAACACAAATTCATTGCAAGGAGCTGCTGTTGAAAGCAGCTGTTGCTGCATTTGAAAGAGCTATTTATTTTAATTGAGGGGCAATAGGATAATAATACTGTGTAATAATGGTGTGCTTTTGTGTAAGACCCTAGGAGACCTCCCCACGCATGATGTAATGCGGTTCTGCATCACTGGAGGAAGGAGCCAGGTATAGTTGCTGTATTTTTGCTAAATAAATGAAACTGGGTCATAGACTGAGCTGCCTCTCCCAAGGATATTCTGAGGCAGTCTAGACCCAAGCTTTAGCAGTTCAAAAGAGTGACCCTGTAGAGACAGTGCTGTTGGCTAACTCTCCACATAATAAAGGGTAGAAGTAGTCAGGGGAGCACTCAGCTATGCATGTGAACTTATCCCCAGATAAATAGGTTAACAGGGTAGGGAAGTGTCGGAGATCAGGGCAAGCAAAGATTCTTTTGAAAGTGACATAGAACAAGGATGGCAACCAAGAATATAACATGAAAATATGTGACTGTAGGTGTGCGGGGGGCTTTTCAGATGATCTAAGTTATTTCTTTGGAGTTTGTTTCTGAAGTCAAGTTTTCTCCAACTGTGGTCTCTAACAGCCCACAGGCGTTGAAGGGGACAAACTGATACAGGCAATTGGTTGGATGTGCTCAGGGAAGGAGTGAGTGTGGGTAACTAGTCAGGTAGATTCTAGAAGTTATCGGGCTCCCCCAGTGGAAAGTAAAGCTCTTCCCTGACAAGGCCAATTCAGAACTATCCCAATGGCAAAACAATTTCCTCTGACCAGGGCTTCTCAAATATTAATCTGAATTCCTTGAGGATTTCATTAAAATGTGGGTTCTGATTCAGTGGATCTGGAGAAGACTCCAAGCACACAGGTGACCATGATGCTACTGGTTTGAGGAGTAAGAGGGGAGAGAATTGCTTTGCCCTCCATCACTGTTAACTGAATTTACTTCCCCACTCATTGTTTGGTTGTATATTATCTTCCCTCAAGAAGAATTCATTTGCATGAGGTATGTTTTAGCTCTAAATGTCCCGTTGATGAAGCATGATTATGAACCTTTCTGCTTCTCCAAGAGTAGCATTGGCTGGAAGGAGTCACCTCCTCTTTTGTGGATATAGAGCCATTTACTGGGTGCCACCGACTGTTGGCATGACCTTAATGTCCTTGAACAAGTCACAACTTTTCTGGGCCTCAGCTTCCTCATGCATGAGAAGGAGATGAATAATTCTTGCTCTATTTACTTTACAGAGTGGTAGTGATCATGTGAGATGATGGATACAAAACTACTTTGCAAAGTAAAGATGTGTCCTACAAAGACAGTAACTTACATCCTCTTAATATGCCCAGCATCTGAGTATAAATCCTCTCTTGAATAAAAGAGCTCAGTAAATTGTAATGTGTGATGCTGCAGTTAGGTGGAATGGTTACCACTGTGCTCTAGAATACTTGCGGATTTCCTAATTGAGGGGTTGTTTCTACTGTGGGAGGAAAGGGATTCTCCGCCTATCCTCATCTCTGCAGCTCTTCTGTGGCGTAAGGTCCTAGTACCTCAGCATTCAGATCCAACACTTAGTTGAGGATTAGGGTTGCGCTGAAGTGTCATTGCTGTGCAAACTATCATTTTTGAGTCCTATGAACAGCTGGATGCTTCATTTGTGTATTTTTCCAATTATGTCAGGTATCAAGTGTTATTCCCATTTCAGAGAAGAAAGTTTACCTCACTGATTCAAGGCCACACAGTAGATCTGCGCTGCTATGGAGTTTCCAGTCTTAGTATAGCTGACTTTGAAGCCTGCCTTCATTTTATTGTGACAAGCTGGTACCCTTTCTTCCCAGGGTTTTCACACTGAAGTTCCGGTGGTGAGCTCTAATGGGAAGCCTGATTTTGATGGTCGTATGGAAAGACAGCTCCAGAATGCTCGGGGAAATGTAGACCAGTGCCGTGATGACATGATGGTGTGTGCCATCTTTGGAGTTGCTGTCATCATGGCATGAGGCCTGGATTTGGGAATAAAAGAGTAGCGTTCTAGCTTTTACAGAGACAGAAATTATCAGAGACAGAAGAAGAGTAGTGTCTTTGCTGGGGAATTGTGCCAGCTGTCACTTACAAAGTAAAGGAAAGCCACCATCAGGTAAGGAAGAGGTGACCTCCACTCCTGTACTGAGTAGAGAGAGTGCAACCCCAGAGGAAGAATGTAAGGAAATGCATGTAAATTGAATCCCCATTGAAGGCCAGGGCATCAGCACCATTCTGGGTATTTATCTTCCTAATGGCAGCTTCCATCCTTGTCATAGTATCTGTATTTGTTAGTCACACTGCATTTGTCTTATTCTTGCAAGCTTACTTTGTGGGATGTGTTTTATTCACAATAATTCTCAAAACTATTATTTCTGTGATTTATTGCCCTTTGGTGTTTATCTTAGTTTCCCAGTTTTACCTTTCCTTCAATTGTGGTCTAACATTTTAGAGTTTGGCTTTCTTTATTTCTATAAGAGGAAATTTATCTTCTTTTCATATTTATTTCAGCATTTGTCTTTTCCCCCCAACATGTTTCATTCTCAGAATTTATCTCTCTTATTTCCAAAATATGTCTCAGAATACAGTCGTTTTCTTTTCCCTACTTGGTCTTTATTTGTTTAATATTTTACATCTTTCCTGTGTTTTCTGGGCTTCAGCTTTCTGAAGGGGCGCTCCCTCGAGTAGAGAAGGCCTGACTGCCTGTAGCAGACACGAATGTGGTGCAAACCACTTTATTTTTTCCTGTGCACCTCAATTTTTCAGTCCATACAAATGGGGGATATTAAAAGCCCAAGAGATAAACTGTGATCTCTGCTTTGTCTCAGAATAGCTTTGATAGTCGGCAAGAATGAATATTTAGTTCGAAGACAGTGAAAGGGACGTTGCTGTTAAGGGTACAGCCCGTTTTTCATTTTTCTTATCAGCTTTAGAGGGAGGGCAGGTCTGCTTCAGTCATGTTTCTATAATTTTCTTTTTGACAGATCTAGACTGCTGCAGGTTCCTCAACAGAGACTAGAGTTATAACATCAGCATTTCTGAGGCTTTTAATGAGCATGCAAATATGTGTGCCAGAATCACCATTTTATCAAAGATGATGATAATACCAATTACAGACATTAACATTTCAATAGCTACATTTGTAGCTTACTGGGCACATCCTCAGGTTTTCTCTCCTTTGATGGTCACAATAATTATGTGAGTTAAGATCATTATCCATTTATTAGGGGAAACTGAGACTCAAGGACATGAAGTCATAGCTAGTAGGTGGCAGAGTGAGTGTTCAGGTTGATTTCTTCAATTCCCAGTTTGATGTTCTTTCCCAGTATTTGTCATGTGGTATTCATATTTATTTTGGTCTATATTATTGGATCTACTTTGACAAACCACTTCACATTCTTTGGACTTTCTTCTGTGGACTTCCTCATCTGGCTTCCCTTGGTCTAACTTTTCTTCCCTCTGCCGTAGCCGTGTCTTCTGACTGTGCTTTCAAAAATGCCCACGACTGGCAAAGGTGCCGAAAGGGGTGGACTGTGGTTCTTACCACCTTCTAACATCATCAATTGCCAATCTGTCTTCACCTTCTCTGCTCTAGAAAAATGCTTCATTCTTTCCTGATTGTCTATGGTTTTCTCTGACTGCTGACTGCAGAAAAGTTTCCAGAAAGGAGATAGTTATTAAAGCATCCCATTTCAACAGCAGACTCTTAGGCTCACAGCGCTCATAAAGTTCAGCTCGACTTTGTGGCCATGGTGGCTGCCCAGCCCTGGCCTCCCTTTGTGCTCTCTGCCTTTTAGGTTTCTCTGGGCTGGGACTTGAGCTTTCATAGGGACTGGGGCTCTGTTAGACACCCTGCTGATGTTTAATAAATATCAAACTGCTGCCCTGATGTCCCCGAGCAATTGCGAGAGCCTGCACGCTGTGATCAGAGGGCACCATCCCGGGTACATTGTTACCTCCTGACCTCGTTCTGGGGATGGCTGTGAGGAAGTTCCACGAGCATGCCCACTAGGGCACTGATGTTCAAAGTCTTAACACAAAATCTCCCATCATTTCAGAGGGAAACTTGGTGGTGAATATCTCAGGGCTGCTTTTGTTTTCCTAGTCACATGCTACTGCATGCTCACAGCTGCTCCGAGATCTGATGTTGCAATTTTCCCCTCATGGTTCATCTCACTCTGCACTGACCCCACAGTCTGCCTTGCTGAAGGGCCTACAGAGTAATTTGAAGAACCCTCTGTGCGGCTCTCTCTCCTCCTCTTTTCTACTCTAATCTCTGTCATGCCCTGTTTTGTTCCATGGCCATCACTCCTGTTTCCTATCAAAAGGGAGAGAAGTAGAAAGAAACACATTCCAAACAAATAAAAATGTATCCACATTTAATATACTTTTGCTCACACCTACAAAGACTTTCTTCCCCACATTCATCTTCCAAAGATACTGTTTTGCTTTCTCATTCTATGAGTTGGTGCCATATATTCCTCCTCCTATCATCCATCATTTTCACCTACTCTCTATCCATCTCTAAATCCAATTCAGGCTTGTCCCCTCAGTTCAGAGGACTCTCCATAGAAATAGTATCCTAGCATTTGTCTCTGGACCAAAATGCTTCCCTGCTTTGTTTACTCTTTCCTCCCTCCTTTCTTCTTTAGTCTTTCTTGTATACTTCGCATTCCCTTGGACTTATGTATCAAAGTGGATAATGAATGTAAAAATGCTTTGTAAACTGCTGAGCATTGTTTCAATACACAGTACTACATATTCAACATATTAATGTATTCAAGATGCTCTGATCTGATGCCATTTATTCCTTTTAATAAGTGAACTGCAAATATTGCTCAAGAAAGACTCTATTACTCAACCAGAAGGGTTGCTAGTTATCAAGTTAGGTTGCATTAATAATAATTGCATCATCATTAAGACTTTGCTGGTCTGTTTTGTAAAAGTGTTAGCTTGCCTTCATTAGTTGTCCCAGTTAATGGCTCATCTAGATTCACACCTTTCATCTTATGACTTTGTTACTCTTCTCATCAAGGGACAAAGTCTGTTTTCCCCACCTTTGAATCCGAATTGGGCTTTGTGAATTTGGTAGAAATGATGGGAGCAGTTCTGAGCCTCAGCCTCAGGAGGTCTTCTGTTTATTCCCCTTCACTGTGAGACAGGCTTGCACCACCCGGAGGGCAAACATGAGACAGCTTCCTAGAGCAGGAGGAGCCAGCCACGGACATCCGATGTCCACGCCTGTGAGAGGGCTCAGTGAAGATGCGCAGAATCACTGGTTCAGTGCATGGGGGGAACTCAGCTGGGACCACAGGGCTGCCCACCTCACCCTGGCTGCCAGGATCTATAGAGAAACAGAATGAGCACACGAACATCACATACATCCTACATCTGTGCTTGTGCACTCATAGAGATTTTAAGGGTGTGGATCACACAGTTGTGGGAGCTGGCAGGTATGAAATTTGCAAATATGGAAGGAAAGATTTCTATGTTGTAGTACTGAGAGTTCTTTCTTCTTCAGGAAACCTGGGTCATTGCTATTAGGGCTTTCAATCAACTGGATGAAGCCTATCCATGTGACAGAGGGTCATCTGCTTTCCTTGAAGTGTACTGATTGTGAATGCTAAACACATCTAAAAAACCTTTCAGAGTAACATCTAGACTGGTGTTAAACTAAGCAACTAGGCATCGCAGCCTTACCAAATCGGTGCATAAAATTAACTATCACCCCATGCGCTGTGAACAATGATAAAAGTTTGAGTCCCCTAATTTGTGACATAACATTATTGTGATAACAAGTTTACTACTTTCATGAGCTAATTTGATTTTCACTAAAATGCTGATTGTCACTGACATGGTGGGGGTCAGGGTCCAAGCTGTGCTCCTAAATGCAATTTTATCTTCTAAAACTCAGGCAGGAGAACAATGAGGCAGAGTGCTGGCTAAAGTTTCCTTCTTGTACTTTCTAGCAGAAACTCTTGATGTATAGAGGATTATCACTAGGGGCTCCTAGCACAGTAGAAGATGCAGATGTCTCTGGCCAGGAATTGGTCCCATCTCCTTTCTTTTTCTTTTCTGAGCATGAGATGGTAACAGCTTCTCTTTTGTCCCTTTTTGATGGGCAGCCTCTGATGCTTCCATTTTACCCCCACTCTCCTTTTTCTTCTACCATGATTAGCTTCTGAGAAAGGCTGAGTCATTTACTCTTTACTACAAACTGCTTGTTTCTATTTCGAGGAATATTTGCCTTTTAAATGTAATCTCTAATTATGGATTAAAAAACTTTGTTCTTTACAAAGAAATCTCAGGCATATGTGAGAGTAATCTCTTTAGGAAGGTGGGGGAAAGAAGGCTTTCTGTGGACCTCTGAAATTGCCTCGTTCTATGGATAAGTCTGGAAGGCAATGGTACATTGTTCTCCTCTGACCTGTTGTTTATCATCGAACACCTTCTATTTCCTTGGGGTTGCTGAGTTGAGTTTCTATGGGAATGCTCAAAGTCTGATTCTTTATAAGCTTTATCTAAATCTTTCCCCAGCAGAATAAATAATTTCTTCTGAACCATGCAGGGAAGCTTTATAATTCCATTTAGCCACAATTATTCTGTCTTCAGCTATAGTTGTTTGCATCCTGCCTGATTTCCACTGGACGGTGAGCAATTGTTTTATCAAGGTCCTTACCTTTCTTCTCTTTTTTTCTTCCCTATTTGTACATTTGGGAAGAATCTTCTACTGGACTCTGGTGCTGGACTGGGCATCAGGGGGAAATATATAATAGAGTCCTGAGTTTAAGGTGCTCAACCATGTGGGGAAAAAGAGTCTTGTGCATAGAAGATCACAGTACAAGATAATGAGGCTGTGGTGGATGTTGATTTGAGTCTCATCATTTATTATAACAAAGTATTCTCTGTATTGGGGCTCACCGTAGGAAAGGAAAGAGGCACCACTGTAAGCTTTTCTTTTTTCTTCTTTTTTTATCCTAACCAATAAACCTTGTTAGTTAAACAAACACTCTTCCTTTATATATGTATGTAGTGGAGGGCAATTGTTTTTTCTGCAGTTTGCCTCACCTCTCTTATGGAACTGCTGTGAAACTTCACCCATGGGTGACTATGCCTTTAAGAACTTCTGACCATGGGCAGGTCATGTGACTCAAACCAAGCCAATCAAAATCTTTCTTTGAGACCTTCTTTTGCAATGAATCTAAGGAAAGGAACTATTTCACTCTGGCAGTGCAGATTGGAAGATATGATTTCTGGAGTGCTGGTTGCCATGGATCCAGCCTCATGGAGAAAGCTTGCATGAAAAATTGAAGGTGACATTCATAAAGAAACATCATGATGAGAACAAGAGCCCACTCAGCATCTAGTCTTTGGCATGTTGTATCTGTATTCTTATAATGAGCCAATATCTTTCTCATCCTGCCTAACCTCACTTAAATTGAATTCCTTGGGAAATAAAAGAATTTGACTCACATGAGTTCTGACTCATCTGTTTGACTTCCACCTTGCCAGCTCTCACCCCCTGAGAGCCCACCACATACTCTGAATGTCAGAGGACTGGAGGTGTCTTCAGAAACACAGAATGCTTGGTAGCAACGAATATTTTGTGTCTTCTTTCTCTATAGACATTAATTTTCTCAGGGCTTAGATTTTCAAGAGTATTAGGAGGACCTTGGTCCAGCATCATTACTTGGCTCTTAACAGTTTGGGAACACTGGAAGACGAGCAGGAGGCTCCTTGGATTTGATTTGTGGATACTGAAGGAATCAGGCTTTGCCACTCACAGACAAGTTCCTGAGGGCAGAGTGGCAGGCACATCAATATATTTAGGTACTCAAGTCACAGAGAAGGGAGGCTATAGCACGTCCTCAGGTGACATTGAGGGAAGGGGAAGAGGGAGTGTGGAGCTTTAAAAACTGACTAACAAAAATGTATTTAAACAATTATATAGCAGCATTGCAAATCAATTTCTATAGTTTAACCACCATCCCTTCTCCAAAACCGTGGAGTAATTTCTAATAACTTAGGTGTCCTGATTTGGACATTAGATTAGATACACTCTGAATTTATGACAGCATAAATACAATTTTTTTATTATTGTCTCCAGCTCCACAAAATTATTAAATCCTTATTGTTTGGTTCGTTCAATTTCAGTTATGTTCATGTGTCAGAAATATAAGGGAAGATTTTTCCTGTCGTATTTCATCCAGTAGCATTGGAAAGACCTCTAAAAAGATGCACTAAAAAGAGATGAAGGAATTTGCAAGACAGGTTGAACTAAATGGCAAAGAGATTTTATCTATAAAAGTGTTGAAAAGAGTGGCCCAGTGGCTAATGGAGGTTAAGCTCAAAAGAAGGGCTTTGGTAGCCAGAATACGAGGGAAACCTTGGGTCAAATAGGAAACCCAAAGGATATTTTAAAAATACTCTCTCAGGATCAAAACTGGAAACATACCTGAAGGAGGAATTTGTTTTTTTAATTCACAAAGAAAACCTACTAGGAATAAAGAAAATATTAGAAAAGAAGCTTTACAATGAGTTCTTTCCTTTCCTATAGTGAACCTCAACCCACAGGTGAACACTTTGTTATAATAAATGCTAAAACTCAAATCAATATCCACTACAACCTTACCGTATTGCATTATAATCGTCTATGCACAAGACTCTCTTCCCACATCATTGTGCTCTTAAACTCAGCACTCTATCATATCTTTTCACCTGAGGCCCAGTCCAGCACCAGAATCCAGCCAGTAGATTTCCCCTGAATATACAAATGGGGAAGAAAAGAGTGAAAAAACAAGAAGCAAGAGATCTTGGCATAAAAGTTGCTCACCATCCAGTGGAAGATTGGGCACAATGCAGACAATTACAGCTGAAGACAAAATAATCAGGCCTAAATGGAATTATAAAGCTTCCCTGTATTGTTCAGAAGTGATTTATTCCACTCAGGGGGTGATTAGATAAAGCTTACAAGGAATCCGGCTTTTGAGCGTCCTCACAGAAACTCAAATCAGCAGCCTAGAAGGAAGAGAAGGTGTTCGGATGATAAACAACAGGTGGGAGGAGAACGCAGCACCTGGCCTCAGGCTTCCAAAGGGCAGTTGGTTTTTTTTGATGAAATAAACGAAACTGACAAATTCTTAGCCAGCTAAGAATAAAGAGAACAAACAAAATCAGAAATGAAAGAAGTGGCGTTGCGGCAGATGCCTCAGAAATAGAAAGGATCATAAGGTGCTTATTATGAACAATTACACACCAACAAATTGGATAACTAGAGGAAATTCATAAATTTCTAGAAACATACAACTGGGCAAGAATGAATCAAGAAGAAACAGAAACAGATCAATAACAAATCAGGAGATTGAAACAGAGATCTAAAATCTCCCAGCAAAGGAAGTTCCCCAAGTGGGTGATTACATGGCTGAATTTTACCAAAAATTCAAAGAGTAATTAATACAAGTTCTTAAGGTCTACTAAAATAAGTAACAGAGGGAATATATTTAAAATAATTTGATGGGGTCAAGTCATCCAGATATCAAAGCTGGACAAAGACAACTCAAGAGAAAAGTCTAGGCCAACAGGCATGTGAATGTAGAGACCAGTCTTCAATAACATACTAGCAATCAAATTCAAAAACACATCAAGAAGGTTATACACTGTGATCAAGTAGGATTTGTCCCTGAGATGCAAGTTTGGTTCAATATAGGCAAATCAATTATTATTAATAGAATGAATCAAAAACTACATGATCATAAACAGATGCAGAAAAAGCATTTGACAAAGTTCATCTGACCATGATAAAGACTCTTCATAATATTAGTATAGAAATTCCTCAATTCAATAAAGGTCATTTATGAAAAGCCCACAGATAGTATCATAGTTAATAGGGAAACACGGACACACTTTTCTCTAAGACCGAGTACGAGGCAAAGACATCCACTTTCATGCTTCTATGCTATATTGTACTGGAAGTACTAACAAAAGACCCTGAAAAGGCCACAAAAAACCCTGTTAGAACTAGTAAGCAATCTCAGAAAAGTTGTAGAACAGATAATAAACTTGAAAAAATCATTTTAATTTCTTTATACTTGTAACAGTCTGTTCTGAAAGGCAATCAGGAAAACAATCTCATTTGTAATAGCATGAAAATATGTACTTAGAAATAAAATTTTATTTATTTATTGTGGTACTGGGGATTGAACCTGGGCCTTTTGCACTGAGCTATATCCCTATCCCTTTTTAAATGTTTTATTTTGAGACAGGATCTTGCTAAGTTGCTGGTTGTCCAGGCTGGGCTTGAATTTGCAATTCTCTTGCCTCAGTTTCCTGGAATGCTGGGATTATAGTTGTGTGCCACGTCTTTCAGCTATGTACTTGGAAATAAATTAACTAAAAAGGCAAAAGATCTATATCTGTAAACTATAAAACACTGGTGGAAGAAACTGATAAAGAACATCAATAAATGGAAAGCTATTGTGTACACAGGTTGGCATAATTCATATTGTACAAAGGACTATTCTGCATAGTGAAACATACAGATTTATGTAATTGCTATAAAATTTTTAATGTCATTTTTTGGAGAAATAGAAAAACAATTATAAAGTTCACCTGGAACCACAAAAGAACCCAAATAGCCAAGGCAATCTTGAGAAAGAAGAATGAAGTTGGAGGCATGATACTCTCCGATTTCAAATTACATTACAAAGCTAATAATAGTCAAACTGCCATGGTCATGGTATTATATAGACCACTGGAGCAGAATACAGAGTCCAGAAATAAATCTAAGGCAGCTAATTTTGACAGGATTACCAAAAACATACAATGGGGAAAAGATAGCTTGTTCAACAAATAGCATTTGGAAAACTGGATACCGAAGCACAGAAGAGTAAAATCGGGCCCTTAAACCATATACAAAAATGAACAAAATGGCTTGAAAACCTGAAACCATCAAACTTTAGAGGAGAATGTAGAGAAAAAGATCCTTGATATTGACAATTATTTTTTGGGTATGTCATCAGAAGTTCAGGTAATAAAATCAAACAAAACAAAACCAAAAACAAATTGACTACATGCAACTAAAAAACTTGTTCAGCAGTGGTGGAAACAGCAAAATGAAAAGGCATTGTGCAGATTGGGGAAAACATTTGTGAACTATATATCTGATCATATATCTGATTAGGGGTTAATATCCAAAATATGTAATGAACTCACACCAGGACAAAAAGCAAGCAATCAAGCAAACAAACAACAACAAAAAAGTAAACAACACATTTTAAAAACTAGGCAAAGGACCTGAACAGACATATGAAAAAATATTAATGCTAGCATATATGTGAAAAGTACTCAGCATTGCTAATCTTCAGGGAAACGCATGTAAAGACCACAGTGAGATGTTACCTCACACTTGTTCACATTGCTATTATTAAAAAATAAAAAAAGTGGGCAATACTAAGTGCTGGCCAGGGTGTAGAGACATAGGAACCTTTGTGTGCTGTTGGTGGGAGTTTATCTTGGTATAACCATGAAAACAAAACCAAACCAGTATAGAGGTTCCTCAGAAAACTAAAAATAGAGCTACCATGTGACCTAACAATCTCCTTTCTGGGTTTATAGCCCAATGACGTGAAATCAGTATTTTGAAGAGATGTCTGCACTCTCATATTCATTGCAGTACTATTTACAATGGCCAAAGCATGAAAAAGCCCCAAGCGTCTGTTGATGGATTAAAAACAAAACAAAACAAAAACAGTCGAACACACACACAACAGAATATTATTTAGCCTTTACAAAAGAGATTCCATCATTTTTGGTGATACAGATAAACCAGGAAGATATTATGCTAAGTAAAAATAGGCAGACATAGAAAAAAATCTCCATGATCTCACCCCTTAAGTGGAATCTAAAAACGTCAAATACCTACAAGCAGAAAGTAGCTGGAGGTTACCAAGGATTAAGGGTGGGAGGTGGAAGAAATGAGGAATTGTTGGCTAGTGGGTGTAAACTTTCAGCTACAAGACGAGTAAATTTTGGGAGTCAAACACATGGTGACCACAGTTAATAATAATGTACTGTATTTTTAAAATTTACTGTATCTTTAAAATTTACTGTATCTTTAAAATTTACTGTATCTTTAAAATTTACTGTGAAAATAGATTGTAAGTATTTTTACCATATATAAAAAAGTAATGAGATGAGATGATGGATTTGTTAATTAGCTTGATTGTCGCTTTACAATATATATATGTGTGTGTATGTGTGTGTGTGTATACACCAAAATGTTATGCACCTTGAGTGTGCACAATTTTTGTCAATTACCATATATCTCAATAAAGCTCAGTTATACCTCAATAGAGAAGAAGAGAATACAAAGGAAATGGCCTTTTATATTGGGATTTAAAATGTGAAATGGAGCTGTCTATGTTATACTTGGTGACCAATGAGAAGACTAATTTGTCTGGAGAAAAGTGCATTACTTGGGTAACAAGTTACTAGAAAATTGTGCTAGTGAGGTTGTTTGGGGTTAGACTGCAAAGTCTCTTGAATGGCAGACCAAATCATTAGGGGTTTATCAAGTCTGACAGATGGCTTCTATTTCACATAGTAACTGTGTGGCTCTTATGGGCTAAGCACAACCAGACAAGACCCTCAATTCCTGAGACTCACAGGCTCAGAGTGCACACAAAGGAAGGCAGTGAAACCAACAGTACATAATTTAAATCATGATGTTTTTATCTGTCTGCACACCCCTGGGTAATTCTTATGTGCTAGGCCTGGAGTGATATATGGTGAGCATCCTCAGCCAGAGCTCTTGGCCCATCAAGTCGCAGCACCAAAGGCCACACCCATGTTTTAGACTAAAAGGCCAAGGACAATTGTCTTAGTCCACTCAGGCTGCTGTGACAAAATGCCATAGACTGGGTCACTTATAAACAACAGAAAGTTATTTTCTACAGTTCTGGAAACTGGGAATCAGATTAAAGCACAGGCAGATCAGGTGTCGCAGGAAAGCTGTTTCCTGGCTCATAATGAAGCCCTTTGTTGTGCCCTCAGCAGCTGGAAGGGGCAAACAGTTCCCTCTGGCCTCTTCCATTAGAGTACTATGAAGGGTTGATCATTTCCCAAAAGGCACCACCTCCAAATACCATTATTTTAAAAGTTGGGATTTCAACAAAGGAATTTTGGAGAGGATACAAACATTCGGACCCTAGTACTATACATATGGAAACCTCCAGTGATCTGCTTAGAACTAAAAAGAAGTAAAATATTATTTGAAAACCATTCTCTTCCTCTCCCTAAAGACAGGAAGTCACTCCTGCCCTCCTTTCTCATTCTCCTTTCTCTGATATTGTCAGGTCCTACTGCGGGTCCTGTCACTCACCCAGTTCTACGCAGTCCACTGCCAGATGGCAATCTCCGGGGAAAAGAGGCTGAGCCCTCCCTGAACACTTCTGTCCTCTTCTCTTTTGATTCAGTTTATGTATGTCACTGAGACACAGTACTTAACATCCACAGTTTAAAGAAAGAGGGTTTTAATTTGCTCTCCGTTTCGGATCAGGATGGACTGACTCCAAGGCACAGACATCGTGGCGGAAGGATGTGGCGGAGCAAAGTTACTTAGTTCCTGGCAGCCGCGGGCAGGGCAGAGTGGGGGAGGAGTGCCGGCCACCAGACGTAAACTTCAGGGTTGCCCTCCATGATCCCTCAGACACACGTAGAAATGCGTGCCACCAATCCCGGGGCAGATCCCAAAGTCAATCAAGTCGACACTCCACCCTACACGCTACAGTTTATATCATTCATTTGCTTAACAGATCTTTTTCTTTATAGGTGGTACGAAAGTAACTTTCAGGACTACCAGCGTTGGAATAATCACACATTCTTAATCAGTGGAATCCGAATTTAAAATCTCAGCGCTTCATTAAAATCTGCGTCCTGTATGATTTAGTCAGCATTCTTGAAGGTCTTTTTGGTCTGTTTGGAAACACTTCCCTCATGTACAGAGGCTCACAGGCACAAGAAAATGAACCTGGCCTTGGAGTCCGGCATCTGGATTGAAACCCTCATCAGCGAGGACCTGGACCTTTTCCACTTGTGTGCTGGGAACCGGAACCGAGGAAAGGAGCTGGATGCATGGGTTCCTGGCTGTTGCAGCGGGAACCAGAAGAGACATTATGAGTGAATTAAGGTGCTTTTGAATCAAAGGAAGAGAATGCAGAGAGGCAAATGGGTGCAAAGTAGAGAGTCACAGCGGGTGTCCGCAAGCTAGCTGGGAAAAGGAGTTCAAAGGTAAGGAGCAAGAGGTACCAGGAAATGTGACTCGGTGGTCCTGTTCGCAAAGAGCTAGCTTTTTACAGCTCTCCCTTGACAGACCTCAAGCCAGGGCAAGGGGACCTTCTGAAGACCATCTGTGTGTTTTTAGGAACGCTTCGGTCTCTCTCTGCCTTTGTATCCGCAAAGCAAAGGTTACGCTGCCTACCTCATAGATTCAAGTGAAGCTCACTGGCACGTAGTAGGAATTAAAATAAATACCCTCAAGCACTTCTGCATGGTCTTTACTCTCCTCGTTTGAGAAGCTTCCCGAGCACACGGCAGGCTGAAGATAATCTCACTGAAAATCCCCTGAGAGACTCGGCACCTCCTGATGGCCTGAGTCTGCTTGTTGCCATTGCTGGTATTTTTTAGCTAGTTTGACACAGGTTCCCGGTCCAAGTCTCCTCTGTCCTTTCAGGGCTTTCCTTTTGTGTTTCTTAAACTTTTTACCCTCATTAATTTAAACTCAATTTTTTGGCAAAATCCTGTTCCTGGGGGAATTCTTTAAAAGTCCCACATAGAGTTAAAATAAAATATTTCTTCTACAAGGTAGCAGACCTTCTGTATGTTGAAAGGCCTGGAGTCCACACAGCCTCACCTAGCCCACGGATGCTTCTGTTTGATATCTGAAATTATCCTTTTACAGAAAACACCAGGGAGGCTGGATTGTAACTAGTAGCTTTTTAAAAATTTGCTTTATTTCTTGGATAGAAGCAGCTCATTATAAATCCATTCCTTATGGTGCACTTGAAGACAAGAGGGAGCGATCATGCTTTCCAAACCAAAGTCTGTCTTTCCTTTCAGTCATTTGAGCTTTCTGATGTCCCATTCTGTCTTTCCGCCGGCACCTGCTGGAGCTCGGAGAAAAGACTCTCTCCAGGAGAACAAGAGCACCTGGTTTCCAACAAGCTGGTCTTCTTATCTGCCGCTTTCCCTTTTCTTCTTTTTTCCCTAGTTACCCTAATTTGGCCATGGTATTGGCTAAGCTCATCTTTCCTGTTTCATCGTATTTTTGTAACATTCATATATCTTGTGGTAAGTGGACATTACCCATGAATCATTACTATAACAATACTTCACTGGGTCACAAGCCAGTAGAAATTGATACAACTTCCAAGAATTGTGAGGCAAGTTGGAAAGGGCTATCTTTGTAGTGCATTGCCCCCGTGTTGGATTATAGGCTGGATATCCGTGTGTTGAAACTTCTCTTTCTACCAACTCTTTTGTTCCTGGCTGGGGTTTGCTCTAATTTAATTTACCTTATGTCCCTTCTGAGACTCCATCAGATCTTCTTGGAGCCATGAATGTAACATGGGGATTCAAAGCACAGAGTTGAATTTATTCATTCAAATATGCATTCGTTCATTCACTGAAAAGTTTCTCAAGCTCTAACATTGGTTTACCTCAGTGCTGAGGGTACAACAAATAATAACTACACCTTAATCTAAGAGAAAAATGAAACTGAACTTCAGTATAATGTGAAAATGGGACCATAATAAGCAATCGTCCTGGAAAACACTGAATATAGTGGGAATGGAGCTGTGGACAAGGGTGGGAAAGATCTTCAGAGAGGAGATGATTTCTGAATTGTGTTCTGCTGGGTAAACAAGAGTTTGGGACAAGGTGCCTTGCAATCAAGATGTGTGACAGTTGAGACCAGGTGCCTAGTCATGGACTTAAGAAAGCAGAGATTCTCAGACTTGAATATACATGTAATGAAATCATCTAGGATTCTTGCTAAAATCTGGGTTCTGATTCTCTGTTTTCAGGATGTTTATCTGTCTAATAAATTGCTGATTAAAAAATGTCTTTTTTATGGTACTAGGGATTGAACCTAGGGTCTTTACATTGAGCTACATTCCCAGCCTCTTGAAAAATTATTTTATATTGAGACGGGGTCTCATTAAGTCCCTGAATTGCCCGGGCTGGCTCAAAATTGAAATCCTTCTGCCTCAGCCACTCAGAATGTGGGTACTACAGGCCTGTGACACCACGATCAGCTCTATTTTCTTATGTTTTTAAAATATTTCTTTTCTTAATACCTAGAAAAGTTTAGTACTAATTTTAAACTTATCGAAAAATTTTAAGTATAGCACAGAAAACTTAATATACTTTTACCCAAACTCATTAACTTTTATCTAAGATATTACTTGGGTTTCTCACTTTTCAGCTCCATATTTATATATGATTTTCCCCCTGAACTAATATGGAAGTAAGCTGGTGCCATTGCATCCCTCTACTTCTAAATTCTTCCACGGGAAAAAGAATAGTCTTTTACATTTTTCAATATGAGGATGTTTAAGATTGATATGATACTATTCTCTATTCCACAGAACATATATAAATGTTTTCAGGTGTTCCAATCGTGCCCTTTGTAGCCATGATCTAGGATCCAGACCACGATCATGTACTGTTTTTAGGTGTTGTTTTGATCTTGAGTATCCTATAATCTGGAGCCATTGCTCAGTGGTTCTTGTCGCTCTTCACCTTGATAATTTTGAATATCACTGTTCAATTACTTTGTAGCATGCCCCCCCCATTTCGGATTTTCTGATGTTTCCTTGTAATTAAACTCAGATATGTATTGTTGATAAGAACATCAGGGAAGTGATGTTGTGTCCCAGAGCACGTTTTGAATAGCAAGAATTCTAGTGAGTGTGGGGCTGGTATGTGCTACCAATGTCTCTACCAAGGACTGCCTCTCTGCAGGGGCTCTGTGCTCCTTGGTACTTTCCCTGGCCACCCTGGCTGGGAAAGACACCTTGGATATTGGATTCACTTTGAAATATGGAACAACGGAACTTATGTTAAGCCAGTTCTTCCTCTTGCAGATCGGCCTTTCCTTATGGTATGGCCATTTTCCCTTTCTCTAACTCTCGTCTGGCTTCCTCCTATGTACCTGCAGTTCTGATGGTCTCCATCTCTCCCTTCATCTCTTCCTAGTCTGGTTCTGGCATTAGGGTGTGTTAAAATGGGAACCATGAAAGATGGATGTGTTGCTAGACCCGCCTGGCTAAGAGAAGTCCCCAGTGGTTGTTCTCCTGTTGCCTGTAATTCATTCTGCTTGTCTCTCTGCCTCAAATGATTTCATCATCCCTTCTCCCCGTTCTCTATGAAGCCCTCCTCCATTCACTCACAAGAAATTTGTATGCGCAGTACAGTTTGAGAAGCCTTGTGCAGATTTTAAGACACAAAGTGCAGTATCGCTGTGGGGTGGGGGCTCTAGAAAGATGAGGACCACGGATCCATGGGAACAGATTAGTGCATGGGTACAAAGTTACATGTAGGTAGAATGAATAAATTCTGATGTTCTATTGAATAGTAGGATGAACATGCTTAGCAACAATGTAACATGCCTTCCAAAAAACTAGAAGAGGAGATTTCCAGTGGTCTAAGCAGAAAAAGTAATGAATTTTTGAGGTGATGGATAAGCTGATTCCAGTGATCTGACCATTGCACAGTATGTATATGGATTGAGGTGGTAGATTGCACCCTATAAATGTGTACAATTATTCTGTGTCAATTAAATACATAAGTAAATGGATAAAGTGTTTAGGAAAGCTATTTCACTTTGTAAACAAGGAAGTGCATTCTGGAGGAATCTAAAGTGGGAGGCAGCAGTGGAGCAGACCAGCCAGAGCAGTGCCAGGATGCAACAGTTTCCAAGGGGCGAGAGCCCGAAGCTCCGGCACCTCCTGACTACAGGACCTTGGCATGATGTCTCACCTCTCTGAGCTTTGGCATTTTCGTAAGTAAAATGAAAATATATTACTTACCTACCAGAGTTGTTGAACAGAATCGCTAAGATAATACTGGCCACCAGTTCACAGACGACCTGATGTAGTCCATGCTGCTGGAAACACCGACAGGATGCCTCTTCGGCACTTGTGATCCTCTCATGTAGGAACAGGACCAGTCTCAGGCTGAGCGAGGCTGGACCTGTAGGTGGTGGCAGTGTGGCACCAGCTTCACAGGCCAGGGATAGTCAGGAATGGGATACACTCCCCATATGATACTGCCCAAGCCTCGGGGACAAGGGGACTGCAGCTGAGCGTGAACATTCCAGGAAGAGAATTGAGCCCAGACAAGGAAGGGAACAGAAGCAATACTTCCACATGAAGATTTTTATGAGAATCACTGATAACTGTGTCAATCTGTTGTGAGAGAAAACTTCCTGCAGCGCCTAAAAAGAAGCGCCAAGGAAAACAATCCTGATCAAAGCCCGGATCCTTTGTCACAGGCATTTTCTCTGCAACGCACCCAACGGCATTTTTGTAAAATAGCAGCAGCTTCTGAAAGGAAGATGTGTTAATAGGATACAGTTTGGGTGTCATCGGCTCATTCCCAGAATGGGTTTCACATGGAGACAGACATCAAAATGGAGAGCAGAGACGAATTCACTCACATGTTGGCACTTGATGGAGAAAAGGGGAAAATCAAATGTTTTAGTGGCCTGCATACTACAACTCTTGACGTGAACATTTTTAGCTCCATTTAGCTCTCTCAAACTAATGGGGTTATAAAATCATCCTGCAAGAATGACACCATTAGCGGGTACAGTTCTGCTCTGCCTTGAAGCTGGAAAGTGTATCAATTAGCAAATATTTACTGAGTATCTACTATATGCCGGCACTGGGATAGGCATAAAAGGAGATAGAAAAATTATGTAAAATGAGTTTCTTGGTGTGAGTAATCACAGTAGTAACTACCCCTTATGGAATATCTGTTAGGCTATTTCAGATCATCTTGTTTGATAACCCATTCCATCTTATAAATGAGCAAACTAAGGTGCAAAGAAATAAAATAATTTGTCTGAAGCCATACAACTAATGGCTGAGCTGTTTTTGTTTAGTTTTCTTTTGTTTTGTTTTGGCTTATCTATGTTTTCACTATGGTCTTGGATGAGAAGATCCTGTGTGTATTGAAATAAGCCGAAATATTCAAAATACGGTAAATCGAAAAAAGATGTATTCCCTCTGGAGTCAGTCCATTTAATAGATGGAGAAACTGAGACTGATGAATATTTCCAGTAGCTCAAGGGAGTTTGTTGCTGAAAGAGGAGAGCTCAAGCACTCTGAAGCCCAGCACTGCTATCTTCTGAGTAGCCCTTGGCACCAAACCCCTGTGGATGCTTTGCAGGGTAATCTGTCTGCTTTCTGGATATCTGTGTCTCGCACAGATGGTGTCTGGAGTGTGCAGTGTGACTTTTCAGCTACAGTTGGAGTGGGCCATCGCCGTCACTCACTGGAGATGTCCCCCTCCCGCCAGGGCTCCTGGAGGTGCTGGAAGTAAAGCCACTAAACATTGCTGGGAAAGACTGCATCACTCCACAGTGGATGGAAACCATGATAGGACGGGAAACAGGCTGCAGGGAGACCGCTGTGTGCTGTCTGCCCTGCGCAGGGAGGAATGGCCACCCCGCTGCCTCCTGCTCCCCCTGCTCCCTGACAAGCGCAGCTGGCTGTTTGGGGCTGCAGTCAGAGAGAGAGTCTGGGCTGAGTCAGTGAGGGGGGTGGCTCGGAGAGGGACCGTTTTCATCCAGAAGGGAGGAGAGGCCTGCTGAGGAACTGTAGAGGAGACATGCTGCGGTCCAAAGAACTTGTCACTGGGCATCTTCTCTCCATTCCCTAGAAGAACGAGGAGGGAGAAAAAAAGGATCTAAACAACACACAAAGAGAGTTAATCTGTGTCCAGAGCATTTGAAAATAATAAAATCAGAACAGGCTCACTGGATCCCATCCATTTCCATTTCACGCTCTCGGAGCCTGAAGACAGACTGATGAGTTTGGCTGGCAGGGCTCTCCTCCCTCTCCTTGGCTAGTTTTCTGACTTATTTCTTCCCGGAATGGGAGGGAGGAGGCTGAAGGGGCTGGGAGTTTGACCCAGGAAACAATGGACCGGGGGCTCACATACTCCCTCGGTCACTGAGGGACCCATCAGAGAAACTCAGCTTTTCTCTGTCTCAGCTTTTATTATACCTTCTGGACCAGCTGCAGGGATGCCATTTCTGGGGTCACTGCTCCAACAGCTCCTTGCCCTGACTCATGGCAGGGAGTGTCAGGGAGGAATGACAGTGTGCCAGAGGCTCAGGTCTGTCCCGGGGAAGGCTCACCCTGGTGCCCTGGTGCCCTGGTGCCCTGGTCTGCCTGAGATTCAGGAGTGTGTTGTGTGGGGTGCACTCACGTCTCTTGATCCTCTGGGATGGGGGAGAGGTAGGTCGGTGATAACATGATTGCCAGCCAACTTTGGTTCTATGGCCCAAGAAGAAATGGAATAATAAGGGGGGTGGAGGAGATGTCTAAATCTCCCTTAATCAAAGCATTTGAAACGACCTGACATGAAGGGATTGTGCTCCAAATTTATTACTACAACAAAACCTGGGAAATACTAATGAAACGGCAATCCGCGAGAATGTGATACAGTGTGTGGGGAAAAGCAGCTCTGTGTTGCAAGGAGAGCAGAGTGGGGCCCGAGTTGGGGGAGAGCACTGTGTTAGGGGCTCCCATTGCCCCTTCACCATCACCAGGCCCAGAACAACAGCAGTAATGATGGTCTCGGGCAGAACCTTTTGGTACAGGCTTTGCTGTCGGTAGTTTCTATCTCTGACCTCTGAGCAGATCTGTACACTTCGGGAATGGATGGAGAAGAAGGTACTTACAATTACTGCTAATTGAAAGGTTACCACAAGTCAGGATTTACAAGTTTTATTTGACCCCCACAAGAGTGCCATCATCTGAATTTTATAAATGACACAATTCACACTTATAAGTATTAAGGAATTTTTACCCAAAGCCACACACTTGCAGCTGTGCAGGAATTTGATTCTCACCTAACTTCAAAGCTTGTGCATTTATCTTCCCCCCACAGACCATGTAATAAAGTCAAGATTTTGGAGCCCTTTTCAATGAGCGAGTGAAAGATCTCTTGTGAAACCATCCTGGCTCCTACCTCTCATGCTATAGGCTGAGAAAGAAAATTCTTCCTTTCAAATTCCCTTGTGTGGTAAGTTTCTCCATGAATGACAATTAATTAATTAATCAAATAATTAAACAGCTACTATCCAGTATCTACTACTTGGCATGTACTTTGCTAGATGCTGGCACCATCACATAAAGGAATACAAAGTTGTTTTCTGGGAAAGAAAATAACAAAGTTAAAAAAAATAAAGAAGCAGAATGAAAATGATATAGCTTATGAGTAGTGTTACTTAAAAAAAGAAATAAAATAGGTTACTGTGATAGATAACAGCAACATATTTAAATTGAATTCTAAGGAGGCTAAATCAGGGTCTGGAGAATGAGGAGCTGTGCAAACATGGGAGAAGTGTTTGGTGGAAGGCATATCCGGTGCAAAGACCCCGAGGCAGGAAGAGCTTGCCATGTGTAAGCTATGGAGGAAGGCACATGCCTGGGGCCAGGGGAGCCAGAGGGAGACCTGCCCACTCCCCAGGGAGAAACAGCGCCTTGGATGGGGTCTTGGCAACATGCAGTGGAGTTTGGAGTTCACGTGTGAGAACGGTAAGAGGCAATGAAAAGATTTACAGCAGGAAAGTGCTATGTGCTGTTTCAATTTTGATGATTATGTTTTTAATAGAAAAACATATCTATGGCCCAAAATTTTAAAAATAAAAACTATTATGGTTAAAATTTCTCATTATTTTTGCCCTTTAGCTGCCTAGTTCCTCTGTCAGCCTATCAGATTGGTGTATATTCCTATGAATATATTCTATACATTTATATATTTATACATTGTGTATATATTTATATGTGTGTGTGTGTATATATATATATATATATGCACACAGACACACAGACACACATACCTGTATACATATACACATATAGAGTTTTGTGCTGCACAAAGGCATTCTGGTGACTGACTGGCCACATGTAGATTCGGTCCCAGAAGACTTTTGCCAGTGACATTGCGGCCATCTTCCACGTATGTGCACTCTGTGATGGTCGCACAATGGTGAGGTCACCTAAGGGTACATTTCTCAGCAGGTAGTCCTGTCATTGGGTAACTCACGACTGCATTAGGTAACTCATGACTGTATATGTGTATGTGTGTACACAAACGGAGTACAATTAACACATACGTATATCATTCTGTCTCTTGCTACCTCCCTTCAGTCTCCCACTTTGTATCTTGGGGATTGTTATATATTAGTGGGTATAGAGTTGTGTCACTTTCCAAATGGCATCTGAGTAGTCAGGAGAGCAGGATGGTTAGGACCAGGGATTTTGGAGATAGACCACCTGAGTTTAAATCCTGCTTTGTATGACTTGGGCTACTTAACCTCTCTGTACCTTGCTCTACTTATCCAGTTAGTGGCTAAATCGAGGGTGCCGCCTTGTAGGATTGTGTGAAGGGTGAAGTCAGTGAGCACACGGAAAGCCTGGGGGATGGTACATGGCAGGGGTGCGCTCTTCACAGACGTGCTATGTGTTAACCAGCCTGGTGTTGATGGATTATGGTCACTCCACTCTCCCCCCAGTGCTTGCTCTTATCAATGCAATGGTGAATGTCCTACGAGTATCCTTCTGTTCATATGAGACTGTGTCTATAAAAAGACCTGGGAATGAGATTTTGGGGTCAAGGAGGGATATCTTTAATTTTGATAGGTGTCATCAAATTCCCTTTCACAGAAAAAAATTTCAATTTACAAGTTCACTCACAATGTTTATCATCAAACATTTTGATAAGTGCCAACAGGATAAATAATGGTATCTGATTTTAATTTAATTTAATTTTGTTCTGTACCCCTTAAATTGATTCAATTTGAGCATCATTTTTTATATTAAAAGTTATTGCATTAATTTTTATGTAAACTCTCTGATTATGTTCTTTGCTCATTGTCTCTCATATTGTTGACATTTTTATATTTAATTGTATTAGTTTAGTGGTGAGACTATGAGTTTTGAGGAGAAATGCTAGTTAGAATTGTAGTTCTGTGTTTTACTACCTGTGTAACCTTGGACAGGTTAATTAACCTCTCTGTGCCTCAGTTTCCTTTGGATAACATAATACCATGTAACAGGATTTTTGGAAGGCTGAATTCTGAGTGTACAAACAGGCAAAGGCTGGACCTTCTACGAAAATGGATCTCGGATATACAACCTGCTGTTGTGAGGCTAGCATGCTGTGATGTTACCATGGTAGCAATGGATTGCAATGGTAAAGATTTAATCAGTAACCTCCAGCCCCCCTAATTTTTGTCCCTACTTCCAACTTCGGACCAACCAGAATAGGTGTCCCATTTCCAGCTATCCGCCATCTAGCTGGTCCACACCAACAGCCCCTCAGGGATGCTCTGAAACCTTCCCCATTTCCTTCTGTGGAGTTTCCTCGTCCCTGTCTATGTTTGAGCACCTGCCAAACACAAGTGATGTGGGTAATTCTGTGGCTATAACAAGCTCTGAAGGAATTTCTCGTTCTCATTCGGGTGGTCTTCTTTTATTTCTGCAATTAGTAACTGTAGAAAGTTTAGAAGACAAAGTGGTACATAGGAAACACCCAGTACCATGGGTGGTAGTGGTGGTCATCAGTGCTGCGTGAGGCTATGGACAACTTTTCTGCCTCTTTCCTTCCTAGAATGCAAGCTCTTTGCAGGAAAATATTGCAGCTAATACATTTTGAAATCCTCTACAGAGCCTGAAATTGTGTTTTATACAGAGTTTGGCCTTGCGGATTGAAGGACTAATGAGTCATGCCTGAATTTCCAGCGAGCATAGTGGTCTAGGGCATAGTAGTCACACTGAGATTTACAGCTGTAAACCCATGTATGAACCCGAGGGAGAATCAGAGAGTCAGGGCCCATGGTCCCCTGCATGCTGAAGTGGGAACAAAAAAATAGATGAGTAGCATTGAAAGGCAATAAGAGCATTGTGAATTCAGATGCGTGAACTGTGTGACCTCTGGAGAATAATGGCTATCTTTAGTTTCCTCCCATGTGATACTAACTGCACAAAGGTTTTGGACGGGAAAGTCTTGGTTGGGTCCTTTATTTGGTAATTACTCATTAATTTGCCTGCATTCATGTAACACATAAGTCCTTCCCAAACACTTACCTATATATGAACTCGGTGGTCATGAATAGTGAAGGCAGGTAGGGTCAGAGCTATTTAAGGACAGTGGACTGATGTCTGTAGACAGACGCAGGTATTATCTCGGTTTGTAATTCCAGATTCTGTGTTTAGTCCAATAAACCATACTGCTTCATAGATTCACTTTGCACATTTGTACCTTTTTGGGGGAGAAAAAAACGCAAGTTTACTAGGCACCAAAATTCTTCCGGAGAAAATGTAAAGGGCCAAGTGCCAGGAGCCTTGTGTCCTTGCACTTCTGAGATCTCTTTTGGGGGACAGGATCAGTAGAGCAGGGAGGGCTACAGAGCTCATGTGTGCCCACCACTCTCCACTCGCTGCTTGTTTGATTCGCTCTGTGCACATCACTGCCGTTTCCCCCTAGGTCCTTGGCCACTGCAAGAAACAGCAGCTGTGGCCATCTAGTTCATGCCACTAATTAAATGAAATTTATGTTTCAAATTTGCAAATGGCCACCTCCTTGCCAAGACACAACAGCTCTCTGAAATCAAGCAGTTGAGCTCAGTGAGCTTCCAAAGACCCTTCTTTGGCCTCACACTCCTCATGCCCTTCCAATCAACATTTATGGATCATGCCCTATATGCCAATGATACAAAGACTAGATGCCTTTGCCAAATCTCCCCCATAAATGTTCCATGAGCACCCACAAATTGTAAGGCCATGTGCTGTGGTCATAGAGGCAGAACAGAAAGAGAAATAGCTGAGAAAATTTAGAATATAGTGAAAAATGGTATGTTGGATTAAAAAGTGAACCCAATGAAAATGAGACATTGGGCTACGGCCAGGCGAGAGAGACCAGGGGAATCAAAATATGACTCTATCCAAGTGTCAAGAATTTTAGTAGAATCCCAGCGTGGTGGTGCACATCAGAATCCTAGTACTCTGGGAAGCTGGGGCAGGAGGATTTCAAGTTTGAGCTCAGCCTCGGTAGCTTAGCAATGTAGCAAGACCTTGTTTCAAAAAAATCAAAAATTGCTAGGGATAGAGATCAGTGCAAAGCCTCTGGGTTCAAGTCCTGATACAGAGGGAGAGGGAAAAGGAGAGGAAGATGGAAGAGGGAGAGGGAGGAGGGAGGAGGGAGGAGGGAGAGAGAGAGAGAGAGATTATGTAGTTCACAAACTCTTTCTGCCAGCTTTTGAACCCCTGAGGACCATTTCAGATGGGAAAGCTGAGTTGCAGAGAGCTTGAAGAATCCAGGATCTCCTCGCTCTTCCTCCTTGACATCATGTTCCCTCACTTACACTAGACGTTAGACTCTTTTTTGTTATGTCCTCTGTCTTTTCCCGGTTGTGCCGCCTGCAGCTTTTTGGAGCCACCCATTGGCCCTTGGTCATGTGTAACCATTTGGCTGCTGACTGGTGGAGAAGAGAGACTGCTTCCTTTTGGGCATCCACATTCTGCAACGAGATTTGCTGTGCTGATTTGTGAGATGAAGAGGAACAAGGGATCTCTCCTTCCCACCACCCTGTAGGGATGTAGTGCTGCTCCATGCTGTCTGTTTTTGTGAATATCTGCAGGGCTTTAAATAGAATCCTGTGGGAATAACTCCTTTTAAAGGGGAGTTGAAAGCATGCTGCTCAGCCAGAACTCGATCTACATCAAAAGCGCGTGTCCGCTCGGCGGGAGCTGTCCTCTCAGCCCTGCTCTGGTCAGAATTAACCGTGAATGTCCTTTCATTAAGTGATTGTTAAAAGGCTCATTTTTGAAAGAGAAGGGGAAACAAAGAAGATGAGAAGAAAGGAAATAAAGGAGTCTGAACATTTCCTTCAGAGGCTACATAATTCTAAAATTATGGGCGCGCTTTCCTAAAGCTATGAGAACGGGAGGACAAGGAAGGGGGTAAGCCAGGTAATTAGCATCACTCATAATACTGTCTCTGAAGAAAAAGCACTTGGTTGAAATCCTTGTTCTTTCTGTTCCTAGCTATATAACTTTGGGTAAGTAATTTGGCACCTAGAGCCTCAATTTTGTAATCTATTAAGCAAAGATAATAACTGTAGCTATTACAAAGGCTTACTGAGTAGATTTAATAAAATAAGCCATGTGAAGAATCTAAGAATGGTGTCTGATATGCTGTAAACCTTTTATTAATATCAGTTGCTCCTCATCTTCATTGGTGTCATTTCCATCCATTTATTTAATGTTTGTTTAGCATTCTTTCTTGGTTCCATAAGTTTTTTGGTTCCATAAAGACATAGAAATGAATCCAATGTGGTTCCCATAGTCTGGGAAGTTCTGATCTAAAAGGGAAGATGAAACTCACACAGAAATAACATTAATATAAGAAAGAAAATCAGAGTGCAGAAAGGAATAGATATGACATGAAATGAGAGACCAAACCCAGTAAGGCTTTGTTACAGCTGGCAGCAGGGTAAGACGGGAGCAATCCAGGAAAGTTCGAGGGAAGCGTTTGGTCTGGGTCTTATTGGATGAGCAGGATTGTGGGAGCAAAGGGGAAAAGTCATTCCATGGAGGGAAAATTGCATTATTTTAGGCCATGGAACTCAGAACAAATTGAAGGAAAATAAAGTAATTCAGTACGGATTGAGTGGGGATCGTTTAAAGAAGAATGGATAGGGAACAAACAGCACAGAGGCAGATTGGGATCAAATCACAGAAGTACCACATAGTATCACATAGTATCACATAATCGTTTTTATTAGCCATATTCTCATCAAAGGTCCTTGGCATTCTACGCAGGCACACGGAAGACTTGGAGCCAGAGACGCTTAGCATTTGTCCACTCCATTCTCTGGGTTTTGGGCAGAGGGTCGAGACCCTCAGACGTCCAAAAGCCCTCAGATGTGACGTCATGGCTGTCCTCATGCTTAAATCTCCAAGAGGAGAGAAGCTGCAGTTCCTTTAGGCACCCGTTCAGGTGTCCCGGAGGGCACTGAGCAGGTGCTGGCCAGTCTCCTGGCTGAAATGTGGTCATTTTGCAGTTGGGCATCCAGCCCCTGAACTTCTCCTTTTCATTTCTCTTTGGTTTGCTTTTCGTAGGACTTTGTATCTATGAAGGAGATCAGGGTACTTGCCTTTGCCTTTTAGGATGGAAAGTGATAAAGGGAAGAGAAATAAGGTTGAGTACACTCTTCTTATGCGACAGGCCCTGCCTCACAGCCTTTCTTGTATTAAAGTTTGCTCAATTATCATAATTCCCCAAATGTACATTATACACCAGTTTGTGCAGATGACGAAACTGATGTTCAGAAAAGTGAATCTCCTGACTTCCCCAAAGTCTCCCCGTTTAGCCAACCAACCGTAGAGGACAGATTCACATGGAAATCTGACTGAATGCAAAACACGAGTCCTTGCTTGGAAGTCTATTGCTGATTCCTTTGGAGGTTATAGGTAGTCCAGAGACTTCAGTGGGTTATCTAATTGTCTGAGGATAGCTCCAGTGGGAGACACATAATATTTCTTTGTCTTCTTCCAGTTGATAGCTTGTTACTAACAACTTTACCTGGGAAAGCAATTATATTTGATTTTTTTGTTACTATGTGTTTAGTGTCTAGTGGGTGCTTAATAATACTAATAGGATAAATGAATCCAGGTCTCAGCCCACCTCCTATCACCCCAGAAGGCAGGGTGGTGCAATGGTAAGTGCATCAGCTTTGGGATAAAATCAGGGTTCAACATTTGACTTCATTGCTATTTACCATGTGTACTGGACAACTTTTACATTTCCGTGGCCTGTTCTGCAAAAGAAATAAAAACATTTAAATCTATTGTGTCTTCTACCCAGAATTAGAGCATAAGGGCTAATGAGATAATTCCCTTCAAGAAACATTTTCTAAGCTCTTTCTCTGTGGAGGATCAGACATGTACAATGACTATAAATGATTAAACCTGTGAAGAAAACTATTTTTATACAAATAAAAGTCAAAGGGTTGTTATTATACTCAGGGCATCATCAACTTAATATCAAGAGAATCTCACCACTAAGACCTGACAGAACCTACAGAAGTTTTCCCCCTCTCTGTTGAAAAATTGAGCACATTTTTTCCCCCATGACATTTCATCTAAATCAAGTTGTCAGGAAGGTGTAATTTCTTCTTGGTGTGTGTATGAAAATAGATAGGCTGTTTTCTCCGTGGGGTCATTAGCACTTACCTATTTTCTGGCTCCCTGGTTTGCTGAAAGCAACAATGGATGACATTCACAACCAAAATGACTTGCTGAACGTGTTCCCTGCTCCTACCACAGGTTTGTCCCTTGGCTTCCTCTAGAACGTTTTGTAACTTTATCATTGGCCCTGGGCATAATTTTTCTCTTAAACATGCCCATAGTCTTATTTTTAAACTTAAGACATCTCTGGAAATTAGAACCAAGCCTAAGCCGAGAAATTACATAATTTTTAGCTCAGAATTTCAGAATTAGGAGAAAATTTGATAATCATTTAGTTCAGTTATTTAATTTTACAGGTTATAAATTCCAGACTCATGTTTCTCTGCCTGTCCAACCATCCATCTGTCCATCCATCCATCCGTCCATCCATGTAACCATTACTGAATCAATAATTCCCTGTATGTGTAATGATCCCCAGTTATATTCCAGACAATGGGGCACAAGTAATAAATGAGTTTGGGGGTTCTCAGTCCTCTAAAACCTTGATACTTCATCTTTAATTACTTTTTAGTGTGCTCTTTTCTATATTTTTCCTTTTCTTTCTTTTTTTTTTAATCATTGGAGATCAAACCCAATGTGCATACTAGGCATTTACTATTAAGCTGTATCTCCAACCTGATATTTAATGCTTTTTTAAAATTTTTTATTAGTATATGTCTTCAGTACATAATGTTTATATCCTCTGTGTGGAGTTGGTATATGTATTAACACATCTTAATCCTTTTTTATCTCCTTTCCCTCTTGAGTGGGGCGGTAGATCTTTCTCAAATAGGAAGGTGATCAAGAGATGATTAATTCTTAAAAATAGTAATAAAAACTATTTTTGCGTGCACCATATGATCCTGAATGGTACTTTTTCATGTATTATTTGATTATCATGAATATATATGAGCTATAAACTATCATTTTTTTTTCTGTTTTATAGATGGCAAGTGATCTTAGAAAATCTGCCATAGATTACATTATTAGTAGGTACAGTTAGCATTTCAACCAGGCTATTCCTCCAAAATCCAAACTACACTTTTTTGGGGCAGTGCTGGGGATAGTAGTTTTATTTTTAGTATTATTATTACTATTATTATTAATTATTTTCAGTACTGAGAATCAAACCCAGGGCCTGAGACTTACTAGGTAAGCGGTCTGTCACTTAGCAACATTTCCAGCCCTTTTTAAAACTTTTAAATTTTGAGACAGGGTATCACCAAGTTTCCCAGGCAAGACTCAAACTTTTGATGCTCCTGCCTCAGGCTCCTGGGCAGCTGGGATTACAAATACACGCCACGACACCCAGTTTAGTTTTTTAATGTAGTGCTGGGAATTGAATGTAGGACCTTGTGTACGCTAGGCAAGTGCTCTACCACTGAGCTACACCCCCAACTCACAAACCACACTTTTGACAGTACACAGAGAAGTGGAATTCTTACCCTTGAGGTCATAAAAAGGCCAGCTTATTTTAAGAGCCATGGTCCTCTGAATCAAAGTACCATGTATGTAAATGTGAATATGCATGTCTAGGTATGTTGCTCTTCTCAATCAGTTAAGAATTTTGTACTGGGGACCTGTGCCAAGTCAGTACCACTATGTTTCTCTTTTAAAAATCTGTTAAAGTATTCACAGTGTTCTTTGGAATGTGGAGGAGCAAAGCATGAAGTGGAGTGGGTCAAACAGCATTCCTGTCGGGAAATCCCCGTAGGACCAGAGATTGACCGGAAGCCATAGAGAGGACAAATATGGTGCCATCTAGAAATGTGATTAACCTGAAAGTTGCGGTTCTGGCAGGATCTGGGCATCATAAACAAATCGCTAACCTCCCAATTTACAATCTCCCAGGAAAGCAGAGCCCTATTTGTTTATTTTTAGACAGGGTCTCTCTGTGTAGTGCAGGCTGGCCTTGAACTCACTATGCAGTCCAGCCTGGCTTGGAATTCATGGTGATCCTCCTGCCTCAGCCTCACAAGTGCTGGGATTATAGGCATGCGCCACCCTATTTGTTTATTTATTGAGACAAGGTGCCACTATGTGTTCCAGCTTGGCCTTGAAATCACTGTACAATCCAGGTTGACCTCAAACTCATGGCGACCCTCCTGCTTAAGCCTGCCAAGTACTGGGATCACAGATGAGTACCACCACACCCAGCAGATATTTTCATTTAGAGCAGTGATTCTCAAACATAAATAAATATACTTATGAGTCATCTGGATCTTATTAAATACATGTCTTTATTCAGTAGCCCTGAGGTGGGACTTCAGATTCTGCATTTCTAAAATGCTTTCGAAGAATGCTGGGGCTGCTTGTCCATGAGTACATTCTGAGACACGAGACTTCTAGACAAATATGATTTCCTGTTATGATATTTTTACTGTGTTGGCTACGATATTTTTATCTATAGGCTTAGAAAGCATGATCTTGATTGTTGGATGAATCACTCTGTTCACGACCGTTCTGAGGCCCGCTTCAGAGTGAGGTTCTGCATGAGAGTCTAGTCATTGCAGGTCCCAAGCACAGAGTGAGAAAATTTGAAAATAATCCTGACAAAACAGAGGAAATTTAAAATGAACTTGAGGAATTAAAACAGTGATAAAACTCAAAAGGAGCAGGAAGAAAGCGGGATATTCAAAGCCACAGAGCCAAACAATAAGGTGCAGCAGGCCTCGGAGTGATGGAAGGAAAGACTAGAAGACCTCAGCAAATCACACGCTGCTGACGAATCAGCAAGAAGACACTACAGTGGGATGGAAATAAAAGTACCGAGATGCTGTTAAAGTTTAAAGTAATGTTTCCACTAGAGCTTTGCCCTGTGTTTCTAGGATTTTATGTACAACATGTCAAAGGACGTATAGAAAAATTTGGAAAGAGTTAAAAAGCAGCAACCTCAAATGTCTTTGGGTCAGAGACAACCTCAAATGTCTCTGGTGAGCTATTTCCTCTCTGGTCAGATGGTTTATTCTCCTCCTCTTGTCATTTACAACATTACATAAAACTGAGCTGCAGTAAGACTTCTAGCCAACAGGAGCCACTGTTAAACGTGGCTCCCCTGTAAAGTACGCACGTCTGGAATTTTAATTATACAAACTAGTAAGCTTCCTACTTTGCCACTGCAAACAGTCTGAGATCCAATACGACGAGTCTACTAAAAAATACCATTGGTATTCATAGAGTTGTTTCATTGCAACAGAGACACGAAACTGGTAGTGTTTCCAACAGAATGAGCCTGGAAGCAAACCCCTTCCCATCAATGGATTGGTGTTTGATATTTGTTTAGGACTTTTGGGTCCAAATGTGTCGGTGAACAGAGGTACATTGGGCATCCGGGAATTTAAATAGAAGGCCAAAACTCGTGAACGTTTAAGGCCTCTTGCAGTACAGTATTTGTTGTTTTAAATTTATTTTAGTCTCGTTCAAGGTTGTTATCAGGAAACTCGTGGGGCACTGAATGACTTTACAGGCAGGAGCTTAATGGCCAAGTTGATTTGACTTGATTTTAAGTAGCAAGTGTTAATTTCTTTCTGTTTCTTCCTAAACAACTAGCAGTTCCTTTGGGTTCTGTCCTGGTCTAAAAATTCCCTTTGTGCGTATATTAGCTGGTTCTTAGGTCGAACAAATAGTATATTCATTCACTATGATAACTGACTGTGTCAATCCAAGTAAAAAACACCCAACTAAATTGGATCAGCATAGTTCTGGATGTGGCCAAAGGGGTTTACTGAAGACAGATAAGGCACCCTGGGTAGGTTTATTGTCTGAATAGTATAAAGGAGAAACAAAGAAGGAAGACTGCTTCTGTGTCTTTGGTGGAGCCCCAGTCTTCGCCTTCACCTTGGATGTTGTCTCCTGGCTTCCAGCGCAGCCTCTTCAGCCTCCAGCACAGACCCTTCCGCCTCCTGCTGTGGACTCGCACTGGACACTACAGTGAGTTCCAGGCTTTCAACTGGATCCAGTGTGCAGACAGCCCTTTTGGACCCTTTGCACCTGATTCTGCTGGCGGCCGTTATAAGCCTACCTTGTAAATCCCTATATATTTATATGTCTTGCATTCAATCTGTTTCTCTGGGGAGCCCTGACTGATACAGTCATTGAAGAAAATTCATTCATTCATCTGAAGAAAAAAATTGCTAGGTTTTTGCTCTTCAGCTGGAAGCACACCTTTTTCTATCTGCACATCTCTAACATTTTTCTCTCTTCCTACTAAGCCAAGAAGGAAACATCATTTTTCTTTCCCGGGGGAAACACAAGGATTCACCGATGGATATATCTTTGGAGGGGCACGTCTTTGTTCTCCTAGGCTCTGGAGTAGGCCTAGAAAGCTGGCCAGATCAGGTTTCCAAACGTTTACAGTTCCCAAAAGCCAACAGGTGTGTGGAGACTGGATAAGTAGGTAAACGCACACATTTATTTGTTTTCAATAAGTCAGAGACTGTGGTTGAAGCCTTTGCTTTCTTTCCTCACTTAGTATTCTCAAGATCCATGAGAATCTGGATATTATTCTCTTATTTTATTGTAAAGACATTGAGGCCTAGAGGAATTACAAATTTTGCAAGTTCATATGATGACAGATGACGGTCCCTCCCTCCCTTCCTCTCTCCTTTCCTTCTTCCCTCTCTTCCTTTCTTCCCAGTAGTAAGTTCTGTTCTATTATAGCCTCTTTTAGCTGGTGTGAATAAAAGAATGATTAAGACATGTCCCTTACTCCTTGGGAACGTTGGCACTTAGTCTAGCGCTAAGCTGAAGCTATACTGTGGTGTTTTAAGTGCCATTATGGAAGTTTGTGGGTAGCACAGTATTCTTTGCCTGCTTTGGTGCTGGTTCCTAGAAATGGTTGTGTTTCTCCAGCTATGGCTCCCCATCAAGCAGCCCCTCTTCAGGCCTCCGGCTCCCTCTGTTCTTCAGGGTGCCCCTGCCTCTTCAGTTCCGGGTGCTAAATGACTTCTCACTGTTGAGATTTGGACTCCCTCCAATGTTAGGTCTCTTAACTCTGCTCACACCTCTGCAAGCCATCCCTTCTATAAGTTCTCTTCAGGTAAATCGTTCTAGTTGTTCTATCTGTTTTTTGTGGGGACCCTGATTTATGTACTCATGGACCTCTGATACTGATGAAACATTTTTATTATTATATGGTTTTATACAGACCAACAAATTAAGGAATATCATCTTTGTAGTTCTAATAGAATTTTAAAATTAAAAGAAACATAGGACTGAGTACATATGAGACTATAAACTAATGAAATACAAATTTGCCACCTGATTTTGTGCAGTGCCTAGGCTGTTCACCAAAACCGACCTGCAGCTCTGTGTGGTAGCTGCCAAGGTGAGTGTCTTTTGTGTGTGGCATACTTCTATAGCCGCGTGCAGTACAATGACTCAGTTCCGCCACCCTCCTTAAGCTACTGAAAAATCTTCATTCACACAGTGAACACTGAGGTCATTTGACCTTCACTTTGAAAGAAAGCGTAATTTATGTATTTAGTCAGCCTCTGTTCTTTTGCTCTTAGCTTTAAGTAATAAAGGAGCACAACTTGTAAACACAAATACAAACACAAGCAATGCAATTGCCTGGCAGTGTTCTGTTCTAAGGTGACCATCCTGATAACCTACAGCATGACTTTGTTGATTTTTATACCACAGAAATAAAAGTACATATTTGAAAATTTAAAAGAGCATAAATTTACTAAATTTAAAAATGTTAAAATGCTACATTTATGTCTGAGGACTCTTGGGTGTCAGGTATCTGGGTTCAAGAGCAAAGCCGCTGAAGGCCAGTAACCGGGGAGGGAGAGGAAACAGGTAATGTCCAGGCCAGGGCCAAGGCTGGGCATCCATCTCTGCTGCAACTTCAAAATCTGATTTAGGGAAAATAGGAAGACTGTACGCTTCCCCACCCTGCCCTGAATTAGTCAGGCCGGACCTTTTGTCTCCTTCCTGAGGGGGAGAGTGCTGCAAATAAATAAAGAAGGACTCGAGGGTTGGTGACTGTACAGCATTGCGGATAAGACTGGGTTCTTAAAAATGGAAAATTACAGACCGAGAGAGAGAGAGAGAGAGAGAGAGAGAGAGAGAGAGAGAGAGAGAGAGAGAGGAATCAAGGCAGTGAGAGCCTCCATACTCTACAGGGTTTACAAAGCTACATCCTGGTTTGTCTCTGCTATTAACTCGAATGCATCATAACTTGTCAATGAAGTTCCACTTTTCAGGTCTCATTTTTGCTTTTCTAATAAAATGGAAGAGGATGAATAAACTAGGAACCTTTAAGATGTCGTACAGCACTATTCTCTGAGATCTAGTTTAAAAAAAATAAAAAAAAGATGGTGTGGGTAGCGCATGTACATACGAGGAAATTCTCTCTAAAGATTTACCTTCTGATTGGTTCCCTCTCAAACCAGAGCTAGTTTTGCATTTCAGAGTTCTTGAGGCCTGGCGTGCTGAGGTTCCTCTCTGCAGACACGTCTCTTCTTGGCTGCCCCAAGAAAGCCCTTTAGAAGGAAGTGAGGAATCCAAGCAGTAGAGGAGCAGGAGGGTGCTGAGCGCTGTGCAAACTCTGCAAGCACCTATGATGCCTCAGCACTCAGGAGGAGACCTTCCGAGGAGATAAGACTCCAAGCGAAGCCCTTCATGCCTGTGTTGGACTCTGCAGGGTGACTGTGTTGGAAAGGGTTGCTCATCATCCCTCTTTCCCTTTCCAGAAAAGAGAGACTATTTTCTGCCTGTCCCCAACAGAGAAATAGTGGAGAAATTGCTTCCCATTTTTCTGTCCGCTACTGGCCTCTGCAGAGGAGGACAAATGTCCAAGCCAAATGGTCAGTGATGGGGCCAGCCAGGTCCTCTTCACGAGGGAGTGACGTTACAGCCAGAGCGAGTAGGCAGCAGCCCTGCAGTGTCCTTTTCTCTGACTCTGGGCTTCCTCTGGGCAAGTTTGTTTCCTGTTTATTATAGGCAGGCGCACGTGGGCAAGGTGGTGACAGAGGGCAGGAAGTAGAATGCTTCATTTTGACCTCAACAACAGCAGCGAAACTGTGATGTACAAGTGTTTACCCAAAACCCTGAATTATGGGCTTAGAAGGTTTAAGGGAGATCCTCAGTTTGGTAGTGATTTCTGTGCCTCTCCAGTGGGCAGGTCTTTGGGGTAGAGAGAAGAGTGAAAGGAGAGTTTACTCCTAAATTTAAGTTCCAATCACATGTCACTGCCAGTGGCTCTCTTCTTGGATCAGTGGCACCCTGACGCCCATCCCTCTAGTGTTTTGTTACCACACGGCACCAAGTATGTCGCCAGGCCCTCTCTGCAGTACCCTGGTACACAGTCCCTGCTATAGACTTTCCTAAGCCCCGTTTTCCTGGCTGTCAGTACCAATCTGTGCTCATAGGTCCTGCAGAGCTTGGACTGGGTGAACATTTCTTGCTGTCCGTCGGTAGCTCTTCTTGGAAAAAAAGAAATCTATTATTGCTGTGCCTGATCCGTGCCTGGATGGAAGATAAACAATTACTATTCACTGGGAGGCCCTAAGCCTTTTCTTTGATTTTAGGGGCAAAAGAAACTGTCTGAAGCCGTAAACTCATTAAGTCTACCTCATGCAGCATGGGCATGTAGCATGGATCTTCTTCTACCTGTCTCCAGGGGCAAACCCCTCACCCGCCGTAGTGCTCAGCTGGGATTAGCCAACTCTGCGACCCTGCAGAGGACTGGACTAGCACATCCCGAAGATTCCCATTGCTGGCGTGGGTCGTGTGCTAAGTTTCTTCCTCATGTGCAGGGCCTCCTGTGCCTGCTGGCAGGAGGGGTTTAACTTGTGTTTTTCCAAATTAGCAAACCACCCTGAGGGGTGTGGGAGTGAGCTGGTGAATTGTTTGCTACACTTTGAAATTGTTCCCTTGTGGTTGAACCCAGTTTACATAGTTGCCAGTAAATCCAGCGTTCCCTCACACCTCCCAGTGTTGACTCCAGGCCCAAGACTTCCTCTCTGCGTCACAGTCATGCACACGGTGCTCCCCAGGCTATTCGGGACAGCGCTTTTCCAAGCCTTCACATAACTCAGGTTCGTTTTTTTAATTTTTCCAATCGTTCCCTTCCCTTGTCTTCCCAATCATACTATCAGAGAAAATCATTTTATCATTTATTAAAATGATAAAAATGGTCCTTGCATTTTTCTGTGTCTGTCTACATTAAGTAAGTAGGAATGTATGTATCTCTTGCCTGCATACCAATCTATTTACCTGTCATCTATCCACTGCCCTTGTCTGTATACCTGTCTGTCTGCCTACACATGTGTGTACACACATACACATGCATACGAATACGCTGAGAACATCTGTCCAGGTTTCATGTCCCCCAGTTTACAAGTTTTATCCCAGTCCCCCAGTTTTAGGACATGAGAATTCTGGAACATGAGAGCCAGATGTATTTCCAACTATTTATAAAACATCAATTCTCCTCATGCTTTGCACTTGGGACGCCGAGAAGCAGGGAGGAGAGCTACATGGTCTGCTGTGCTTTACCTTGAGCCTGGTACCGTGCCGGTCACTTGTCTGGCTCCTGTCATAGCTCATGACAGAGCTACTACTGTGATTTCTTACAAGTCAAGGGGACAATACGGCCTAGAGCAGCTGTGTGAGGTCACGCCACTGGGGAGAGGTTAGGCAAAGGCTGAAACTGTAGATGTCAGACTCCCAGGTTTGTTCTCTCCAGCACGATGATTTACTGCATCCTGATTCGATTGCAATTCTTTGACAACAGCGTAGTTTTCATTTTATTTTCTTTTACTTCTTCTCAGGCAGAGAACTCTAGCATTTCACATTTGATCACTCTATGAGGCATAGAACTAAAACTGATTAGCGGCAAATATTTCCTCAAGTATTAGGAGAAAAACCAAACCAAACCAAACCAAACCAAACCAAACCAAAAAACCCTTACCTTAACTATATGCTTGCTTGCACAAAGGGCATTTGCTTGCACCCAAAGTTTAAAAATCCCATTTTTTCCTTTTACAGAGGTAATTGTACTATATGCTCATTATGAATTCATAATAAGGGCCTAGAGCAGATGGCGCAGACTTGAAAAGACATCCCACCCCCACCCGGTTATGATCAGGGCTGCTGTGGCTCATTCCCATGCAGGAGGCTCCAGCGAGGTCCTGCGATTGGGCAGGAGGCAGCTGAGTATGGACCTCATTCAGCTGAATCTTGGAGCAGAATGCTTTGGCGCTGATCCCTGTGTCGTTCACGGCCATCTTGGTGTCCTCTGAAATGCCCTAATGCCAGAGGGTTAGAGCCGAGGAATTTACTTAGGCAAAATGAACTCAGGCAGAGCTGGAGAGGCAGGCTGGGCCTGCGCCTGAGCCACTCCTCTTTGGCTCACTCCACCTGCTCCTGTGGGCTGGCCCTGGTTTTGCTCTGAAGCCATCTCTCCTTCCAGGGAGAACACCAGGATCCATTTTTATGCTTGGGGTGGAGGGTTGGGTGGGGTCACTGACATCAGTGATCTGTGTATTAGTTCATACTATTAATATTTAACAGTATTTAACATGTCGCCGGATGTGTACATGTATGTATTTTGACTCTCCTTCCAAGTGGGAGACAAAGATTTGCAGTGAGACTCAACTGCTTGCAAAGCCCATTCATTGTCTAGCAGAGTCTACTACTACATTGAAGCTGTGTTAAAGACTCAATCTGTAATCTTCTTCGAGAATGCTATGTATTTTCAGGAGATCATGTTTTAAAATTAAATTGTGGTGAGAACAATTAACATGCGATCTATTTTCTTAATTAGAGTCTAAGTGTACCAGGCAACGTGTTAACCACAGGCTCGACGTCACACAGCAAAGCTCTCAATGTAAGTCAGAGTCTGAGATGAGACGCGTAAACATCGAATGGTGGGACTTCAACTTTGGGAAGCTAGAATTATCCAGATGCTAATTCTCAAATCACATCACAAACACTAGCCTTATACTTAAAAATGTGTTTGTATTCTTTCTTCACACTCCCCTTCTCTATGAGTCCTGAAAAATTTTGCAGAAATCCTTTTTCCTAGGAAAAGTCCTGGGAAAGTGAAAAAATCATTGCGATTCTCTCCATGATCTCATCCAAATATGTAGGTAATGTATGTGCAGGCTGGTTAAAGGGAGCCAAAGTGCAGCGAGTGGGCTGTATCCACAAATGCCACATACTGGGACTTTCTTTAAAAGTGAAGTCCCTTCTGCAGGTGGGAATTCTAAAACATCTGTTAAATGGACCAACCTAATTTCTCCCATCTGCCAGTAATGAGTGCCATGGAAGGAACAGAGGCAACTAGTAAATTGTGTGTGCTTATCGGTAAGGTTGTATTCATTGATTCAAAGCATAAATTGTGAACTTTTATTTATGTAAGATGTGCCTCACAAACTTCAAATTATTAGGTTCTATCATATTATTGAGAAGGAAATAAACACTTGGTCCCTGTTATTTTCATAGGCTATTGGAAGTTTGTAACCACATAAGCATTTCCGGAAAGAGCTAGTTGTATAATACATAACGGTTATAACAGCAGGGCTGTATAACAATGCAGAGTTACCCTGGAGAGAGTGCACCAACCCTAGGTGCTCTAGCGTTGGCATTACATCTGGGTCACCTTGGATAAACTGCCACCATCTAAGTACATTCTTTGTCCGTTAAATGGATACTGTGAAATCTATTCTGGTTTCAGAGAAATGTTGTAAGATCAAATACAAGAATATAGGCAAAAGCCTTCTGCAAATTTTAAACTCCTTGGCAAATATCCATGGTTTCCAGAATATAATATTAATATAAAATTTCTCAACCTATTGATATTTTGGGCCAGATAATTCTGTTTGGGGAAGGAGCGTGGTCTTGGGCATTACAGAATTTGGAACAACAGCCCTGCTCTTAAACTTGTAGATGCTGGTAATATCCCCAGTTGTGACAACCCAAAACACCTCAGACTTTGTAAAATGTGCTCTTAAGAGTAAAATTGTCCCTGCTTGAGAACACTATGTTAATATAATGCAGGATCCTCGTCTTGGAGGTTACTGATAAATAGAAGGTGATTTTTTTTTTTTGGTAGCCTGAATTCCTAGGACCTATTTTCTTTATAAACAGGCCAACAAGTCTTTCACTCAAAGAAGGAAGACATGAACTGAAAAGATTCATTTAAATTGTAATTTTTGAGTATCAACTATGAGTCCATCCATGTGTAATGTGATCACTACTCGGCTGGAAGGCCAGCAGAACAAGGTGCACGGGTCCATCATAAGGAGACAGAAGTCACAGTAAACCTGCAAAAGCAAGGAAATTGTCCAAAGAGGAGCTAGGGAAGTAAAATTTCTAGATAAATAAAATCCAGCCCAAAGGGTTATTGGGAGTTAGGAGTGTCTCAGCAAAACACAGCAAAACAAGTTAAAAACTTAGCAAGCTTTGTCGATTTTTTTATATGACTGAGAAATGAGGTGATTGAGAAAATCTCAGGACAAAAAGCAATGCAGAATTATAGGATCAAAGCAGAGTTTTAAATTTGCAAATCTACACGGCAGTGCTTATAGAAGTAGCCACTGCAGATGTGTTCTGTGGCACGAAGGTCTCCCGGGGGACTGGGTGGCTGCATCTCAAGGTCTCAATGGGATTCACCGAAGAGGGGAGGTGAGGAAAGTGGTGTAAAAAGCTGGGGTGATACCAATCCCGGAAATGTGGGCTCTAAATCAATCTCCACCATCAATTAACACCTTGGATACATTATTTAATCTCCCTGAGCTTTGGTCTCTTCATATGTGGCTTGGGAATAGTAGGCTTAATGATTCTTTTGAATACGAAGATGATCCTCCTGGATCACCATCCATAGACTGTGCACCCCACGTGTCTGGTTAAGAAATAGTTGATGTTGTTCCAGTAGCTACTAGTGGTGTAATTACTACTAGAATTAGTACTAACAACAGCTAATATTTATTAAGTGGATTGTTTGCTAGGAAAGTACGATTTTTTCACCTGGGTTATATTCTTTCTTAGCTGCACAAGACGATTGCACAAGATGAACACTGTTAACATTTTTCCAGGTAAAGCTAAGAGAAAAATTCCCTACACACAATCATATAGATGAAGCAGTGGAGTTGGAATTGGAAGCCAAGGGGTTTGGTCCCCACGGCCCACCCTATTTCCTGTTTTCCCAAGTGTCTTAGTTACTTTTCTCTCATTGCTGGGACAAAATACCTGACACCCACAGTTAGGGGAAGAAAGGTTTATTTGGCTCACAGTTTGTAGAGGTTTCAGTCCGCAGTCAGCTGGGTCCGAGACAGGGGGGCATGGCAGACAGGCAGAAGGCAGCAAAGTAAGCAAGGGATGCAAGCAAGAGATGCAAGAAAGCTTGCTAACCAGCTTCTTCCTGTATTTTATATTTTATCCAGGCTACCTGGCTTTAGGGTGGGCAGTACTCCCACCCTTAATCCTAATACCCTTAATCCTAGTGTCATACCCTTGCTCCCTGCAGAACCATGCCAAACCAATCAGTGGACTAATTTAGTAATCACACACTCTAGATCCAGCTACCTCTTGCCACATGAGGCTTTGGGGGGACATCTATACACAAACCATAACACGAAGCATCTCGGCAAGGGCTTGGTACCTCATCTCTGGTACAGCCTCTTATTTTGTATGTATGTGCATTCTTCATCAGCCACTTTAAAAGTGATCTTGGCTCAATTTACAACAGAAGGTCCGTAACTTGTCATTGTTAGTTTACCGTGCTGTGAGAGCAATACCCATCCAGTAGAAACCATGCCTCCAGTTTTGAACTTCGATCTTTCCCTCATCTTGCCATGTCAGGTGCGATTCTTCTGAGACCCTGGGCAGTGGGTGTGTGCTGCAGCTCCACACCAGCCACATAATCCCGAGAGCCAAGCCGTGTGGTCTGAGTGCTCTGGCCTTCCTTTCCTGTCTCTATCCTCCTGCCAAGCATCGATGCCTGTGCTTTCCTCTCCCCTCAATATCCTGCCAGGGCTTTTCTGCTTTCCCTTTTCCCCACAAACATACTTCTAGAGAAGAATATCATCATCTTCTTCACGTCAGGCAGGAACATCTATGGAAGCTTACTGTGTACTTTGCAGAGGTGCATATGAAACTTTGAAAGAAATTTAAGTCACAGAATTTACTTTATACATTAATAGGCATACACCAGGTCCCCGTGATTCATGTAGTCATTGGGTACTGCAAACATGCTAATAAGAAAAGTTAGAAAGAAAACAACACGAATAGATGAAAAGAATAAGCTCGTTGACCTACGTATTTCATTACTGGTAATGCCTCATAGGTTTTTCTATGTCTTCTACATGCCACGTTGTTTGCTGAGATCATTGTGCGATTATGGAAAAAAGCCGTCCTGAATGGTACCTTTATGAAGTGACCTCAGTGTTGTGGCATCAGTATTGAGGAATGCCAGCATTGGATTGCATGTTATTGGACTTAGGGGGAAAAGGACAATTCACAGAGTTGATAACTATTGTTTTTTTAATGCTCTCAAGTCTGAGACCATTTGAGGGGTAGATAAATAAGTCTGAAATTTGAGGTGAAATTTGAAACTTCTTCCATTTGGAGAGGAAACTGTGGATACTATGATTTTAGATTTACAGCCAAAGGCAATTGCTAAAACTTAGACTTAATGTCCCTTCACCCCTTGTCCTTGTTCCAGATGCCTCGCGGGTGGGGGCACAAAGGACATTGTGCCCATGTAGACCTATTGCGAAGTAGGGAGGGAGGTTGGGTACATTTTTCTAGATCTTCCACAAGGAAACACAAACCTGGGGAAGTAATGCAAACTTTCCTGGTATCGTAGGCTCTCCTCGTAACCATGGTTCCTAGCTTTATGTTGTGATCAAATATAATACATGCTGATTTTATACCTGAGTTTTCCATGTGTGTCCCTATGAACAACTGAAATGTTAGTAAAACAATTACAATTAAGTGGGAAAACCTATGGTGAAAAATTTTGGGGAAATTCTCTTATCATTTTGCAGGATTTCTCAGAGTTGATACTATACAAATTTTCACTGTGAGAGTTCACAGGAGTCACCACACAGAATTTCCTAAATGGATGTTCTAGCGAACGCATGCTGGTAAATGCTGTCTGAAGCTAAATGTGGTGGTGGAGTGTTGCTAGTCTTTAAATTGGTAAGCCCTTCAAAGAGGATCGGAACTCTATGAATGGAAAATCTTGCAAAAAATTAGCTAAATTGCCCCTATTTAGCATGAAAAAGTGAAACTAACAACTTTTGGTGTAGCATTCTTTATATTGAAAGGACGCCCGTACAGGCATAGGCACACATAGTGTAGAGGCTTGCTGGTAGCTTTGCTTTAAATATATGCAGATACATGTGTACATATACGCACAGGTGAAAGTATATATGCTTGTGTGCACACAAGGTTTCCTGATGATGCAGGGGTGATTTTTATTTCCTGCTGACTTTTTTTCTACCTGATGTCCCATGAGAATTTAATTTTCCCTCCTTTAAATTGGGACATTTTTCCTAATTTGATGAGGAATCCTCATCAAATCCTAAGATCTTGGCATATGGAAGCCGATCAATTTAGTGGTTTATAGGGCAGGAGGAAGAAGAATCACCTTCTGTATTAATGTTGACTCCAAGTTCTTTACAAAGAGTTACATTTTATGCTGTGCTATCTAATAGGAGATCTGGGCCCTGTCCCATGGATCATAAGTGCCAGTGAAATGTTAAGATAGCTGGCTCTGGGACAAGGCCTGGGCTGTGCTTGGAGGCTCAGGGGCTGGCTGGGAGGGAATCGAACCCCGGTGAACTCTTCAACAGCCCTGAGGCTATCGCAGCCTCCTTGTGACAGTAGCCAGGAGTCAGAGACCAGCGTCCTTCATAATTGATTTTTCTCCAGTTACAAAACTTCCTATTCTTGCACTAAGTTTCTTCTCATGAAACTTGTGTGTCATCTTAGCTGAAAATGGAACAGACTGGGAGAGGTGATGATCTAGAAAAAGATGACTACATATTTTGGACGTCCTTCCAAGCATCATTTAAATGCTTCTTATTATAGTGCTTGTACTTGAGGACAGAGTCACACTCGCACAGCAATGTAGTTGCAGTTGCGGCGGCGCTTCCATTATAAACCCCTGTTTTCAGGTGCTCGTGACAGCCTTGGGGGGAAGTCACTCTTTAGGCTGAAATTTCTCAGATCTGTTCTCACCTTAGCAAGTGACATTCTTGCTTTGAAAGTCTGGCAGAAAGCTCTGAATCTGTGATTGTATAAGTCCTCTTAAATGGCCCCAGAGGGTGGCAGTGGGATGAGGATTTAGGAGGAATAAGAAGGGTTCTCATCTGCATGACATTTGGGAGTTGAGATCCCACGACTGCCTGGTGAACTTTGCTTGGGAGTGAGTGACCATGATTTTGGAGGTGACCTTGTTTCTCTGATTCCTGGGTGGTGAAAAGGGTTCATTGATTCTAGTGGCAGTGAAATGATTCTTCAGGGAGAACTTGGATTTGATTTTTACCACATCGGTCTAGGCATCCTATGTTGAAGTAGATGTGAGTTCATGGCTACAGTCTGGCTTCACATCTTTGTGCTACTTATTACTCATCTAGCTTGAAGTCCCTTTTCTGCTATATTCTACCAGGGCTCTAATCTTGCTCTGAGATGTAGCTCATATGCTACCTTCTTTGTGAAGGCTTCCACCTGTTATTCCAGTCAAGACCTCCTTCTTCTGTGTTCGGATAGCATGTTTGGGTGACTAATGCAGGGCTTACTTGATTCTCCCTCCTATGATTCTTCTTAATATGTCTTCTGCTTATGCCTCTTCCTTCCGTTAGCTTGCAGGCTTCCTGAGAATGTTAGAGTACTTGGTGCACATTGGGTGCTCAGTAGAAGTTTGTTAGACTGATTCATTTATTAGCACCACTTATTGAATATGTTATTTGCCTGGTACTCTTCAAGGCAATAGTATTACTTTTTGAGATTGTGAACAGAAGCACTTAAATGTATGTATATATATATATATCTTCTGCATATCAATCTAACATCTATCTATCTGTCTGTCTGTCTGTCTGTCTATCTACTTATTTATGCTATGGGATATGTAGCAAGGGACAGACAAAGTATAAAGCCAGCAGATCAGAATGGGATCTGGGAGAAGGGTTTCAGCACAAGACCTGCTGTGGATGATGCATTTCAGCAGACTCTGTACACCACAGTGATGGCTGTTGGTTGGGGAGTTTGTGGGAGGTTATTTTCTGGATCTCTCTGGATCATTAAGGTCATAAAAATCTCTTTAAAAAAAGCTATTAGTAAAGGTTAATTCTGACTGTTTTCGCTAGTAGTTTTCAAGTTGTCCTTAAACCAAATCAATTTGCTATTAACCTATGGCAAAAGTTAGTTCTTTTAGCAGCAATACCCTGAGGGGGGTGGTGGTGGTGTTTCATCTCTTTTTAAAAAATGGGTGGACCACACTGTGCCCTCATTCATGTAAGATTAATGAAAAATAAAAATAATTTGAAATGCAAAGTGAGTCTTAAAGTTGAGCTTTAAAATCTGATTCTCTCCCCCATTTTTAGCATTTCTATTATTAACGTCTTCCCACCTATTGATTGTAGATACACCTTGTCTCTTCTTGTGTCTCTGTTGTATTGAATTTGAGGTTGGTTCTCCTGAGGAGACCCAGTCTGACAGGGAGGATGTGGAAAAATGACCAGAGCCAGCACTTGTTCCTTTAATTCTGTCTGCTGGGTTGCTCTTAAAATGACACCAGGAGCCAGCACGAAGGAGCCCTTGTAAGTTCCTGTCTCTGCAATTGTTGCATTTGCTACCTGATTATTGAACAAGCTATCTCTTTGGATAGAGTGCCCCTCGGGTCAATTTTCAAATGGATTTGGGTGTTGGAAGATATTCTCAGCCTCTGTGATTAAATCCAACTCAGGATTTGAAAGCAGGCATTCTGCTCATTGGGATAATTAACTAAAGCTTATCCCACTTTATCCCAAATCCCTGTTGACCTATTTTAGGTGTAACATTCCAAGAGTTGTGATGTGAAGGTGGAAACAGTCAGAGTTGATCAGCAGCATCTTGCCACCCTTTCAGCCCTTGCTTCCCCTCTCCAGATTTCCTCCTCTGTGACCTGACTGTTCTACCTGGAAGAGAAACTGGGTTCAGGGCTCTTTTTTTAGCTCGCCCGCCAGATGCAAGCTTGGTGCGAGGACTCTAGTGGAGAGGAGCACTGAGATCGAGTGAGTCAGCAAAGTTCTGGCTCACCTTGAAGGCATCGAATGCTCCCATCCACATGACCTTGAAAATGTCAGGTGGGCACACTCGGTAGTGCAAGAAAAATGCCCCATTCTCCAATGGTGCTCACTGTGCAGCCCTGAAAACTCCCTCTGTCTGTTGTTTTCTGCCTTTCCTTCTCTCTCTCTCTCTCTCTCTCTCTCTCTCTCTCTCTCTCTCTCACACACACACACACACTCTCTCATACAGGTGTGCCTGTGCTGCACCCATGCCCAGAGTCAAGGGAGGAGAAGGCAAAGAAGTAACAAGACAACCCAGTGAGAATGTCTGAACCCTCAAACAGAACAAGCCCCTTCTGTTCCACTCTCCATTCTGTTCTTAACTCCAGAAGGAAAAATAAGCCCAAGAAAATGACCCCACTAATTTCACAATTACAGAATAAGGTGCAATGGCATTGAAATGGGCATGAAGAAATGCTCTTTATATTAAAAAGTTTTACCCCTGTATGGCAAGCACACCTTCTTTTCCTTCCTTCCCACTTTTTTGACCTCTGCCATTATCTCTAGATTTATCAGCGATACTAGATGGCTTTTTCACATCAGTAAGCACCATCCAAAATCTAACAATTGCAAAGAATCAGAGAAAATAAATCAATGTCCACACACAACCGACCAATTTTGGCAAGTAGAATTTATACATAAAAGCTACAGTTCGCTGGGGATTCTCTTGTCTTGCCTCCACAATGCCCTTGATTCAGATGCCAGTGTGGTGAGTGTCAGGTGGCAGCCGAGATGGGGAGATGTGCATTGTTCCATTGGGCTGCTTTGTTCCCCTCATGCCTGTGTTCTCCCTGTTTTGAAAATCTCTGAGACATACTTTATTCTAGAAATTCTATACGATTGTTATCCTACTAATTGAAGAAATTAAAGTAGAGCAGGCTTTTTCTTTCTTTTAGGGATGAGGTGGTACAAAGGAGGACTCCTAGTCTTGAGGATAGGTGGGCACAGAGGGTTCTTGGGCCTTCTGATTGTATCATTGCTCTTCAGAGGGCGTGGCCATGCACGGGTGGAAACTGTCTTAGCAGAAAGACTTCCTTCCATATTTCATCCCCATATTCTGCCCGGGATTAATTGCATGCTTTTTACCCAAAGGGACTTTGTGTTTCCTATTCCCTGCCAATGTTAGATATATTTTGTTTCAGATCTCCCTCTCGTTGCCTGGTTTGCATTTACATTGATAAGGACGTCTCTTCTCACCTTGGGGAAACCCATTTATGAGTGTGGGAGAGGAGGCTAGTACCTTGCTCCATGAGAGAAGTGAAGAGGCAGAGAGGGAGGAGAGAAAGACTGAGAGGGTTGATAGGCCCCAGCTGTGGGAGGTGAGTGGCAAACACAGAAAGAATTCATTATTTTACCAGTGAACAAGGGCTCCCAGACCTGAAAACACAGAGCAAATAAGTCCATTGACAATAAAGAACTCTGCTTTCATCGGACAGCCTCAGAGCCCTTCACAAACCACCCCCCAGGAGGCCTTCTGGCCCCGGTGGAAGGAAGTGAGCATTAACGGGCCCCTTTTCTAGCACTGAGACAAACATGGTGGAATTCAGTGGCTCTTCCAGTGACTTGTTCTGCAATTGCCACTCAGTGGGAAGAAAGGTGCCTTCACTCAGTTTACCAGGACCTGTGTTTGTGTCACTGAAGTGGCAGGCAGTGACTTGCCTGAGTGACCTGTGTGTTCTGTCGGCAATTAGTTGCCAACCTAACACAAAACCTACTGCGTTTGTGGTTCATGCATCTCTTTCTCACCTGTGCGGACTGGCGGGCTTGCAGCCTCTTATCTGGCCAGAGCATGGAAAATCCAGGCTTCCAGCTCTTGGAGCAAGCTGGGTTGAACTCTCCTGCACAGACAGTATTCAATTTGTGATGGCTTGATGAGGTGAGTCACCTTGCTCCACACCGCTGTGTTTTCCTGGCCGTGTGCTCGCCAGACTCACTGTCTGCTGGTGCCTTGTCATTTGGGGCTGACGGAGAGGGACCTGCGAGGGACAGAAGAGAGATGTGCACGTCTGTTTGGGTGGTGCCACCCCTGCCTTTTTCCTGCTCATCCTCCTGTGGGTCTTCTGTTGGCAGCTGCTGCTGCCCTCCTCCTGCACCCCCCAGATGGGAAGGAGGAAAGATTAGCTCTCCTTGCATCTTGTGCCAGGGCCGTGTGGTGGATTAGGCTGGCAGAGAGACCAAACAGCTTCATCTTCAGGAGCAGGAGAATCTTTCTCAAGGTCACCTTGAAAAATGCACATGCTTCTGAGTTGCCCTGGGAAGCCACCTCCTGGCTCCACTCAGCCATACCTGGGTTCTGAATTAGAAGGGAGATTCCTAAACTTTCCCAGTATTGGCACCGTTTTTTGTGTCCAATATTTTGCAGAACACACAATTACCATTTACCCTATAGACAAAATTTTATGTTATTATTAGTCCCTTTAATTCTTACTTTGTAGGGAAATGCATAATGATGAATGGCTATTATGAATTCAGTAATGATTTTTATATAGAATTTGTTTTATTTATAACAATATATAATGCACTTGAAAATAAAATAAGTGTGGCTATGTATGCAAATCACTCTTTTTTTCAGGGGAGAGATGACACTTAATGTGCATTCGGATTTGAAACCTCTTATAATAACTCCATATCCTTCAAGGGCACTTGGATCGTAAATTGGAAACTTTCGGTTTATAATATAAGATGTATAAAAGTTGGGGTGACTAAGTCTGTGAGGACTGAATTTCTGGCTGAATTTCTGGCTGAATTTCTAATGCTGGGGTGCCCTGTCCTTCCTCTAGAGGAGCAGGAAAGCTGTGATATCCACAGTCCATTTGGGCATATGCTTTGAACCCTTGGGGACACCCTCCCATAAATTCCTTTTTGCCTCCAGTTACTGTTTGATTTATTTCATGTATCTTTTTTCCCAAAGGATATCAAAGTATTTTGCTAAATGTCCATGATATGCCTTGCAAAAGCCTTGTAAAACAGGGTGTGCCCATGCTGTATCTATTGGCTTATAAAAGGTGGCTCTAAATAAAAGAAATGGTTCTAAATATATTCTATTGCAATTAGAATTCTTCCCTCGCACTATTAAAGTACAGGAAACCAACAAAGTTATCAGAGGAGGATTCAGGATCCTTAGGAATTGTTGAAAAGAGAACAGATTGTTGTACAGACCAAGAATAGCTTGACGCCATTCACGGTTAGCATTTATTTGGCTCCTGCTATGCCAATATATTTACAAAGTTTTGATAACAAGATACATGAAAAATGCATATATTACTGCTTTGGGTTTTTTTATTTTTTAATTTTTTAACCAAGAACATATATTGGTACATTGTACATATAATGATCACATTCATCACATTTATTTTGTACCTGTACATGATGCATCTTGGTTTTGCCCCCTCTTCCCCGCCCCTCCCTTCTGTTCCCTCCTTCCTTATTTACAGCAGGTTTATTCAGCATATAGGACTGCTTTGGTTGGTTTCTGTTTTGTTCATGGGAATCACGAAGAGCAGTTATCTTTATTCCCATTGTTAAGAAAACGCAAGCTTAGTACAACATGTGACTTGTTCAGGTCGCAAAGCTGGTAAATGGCAGAACTGGAGGCAAATGCAGGTCCCACTCAAGATTAGAAACGCTGATTGTGGCTCAGAGAACTTGTTATGAGACTCTGTTGTCCTAGGAGGAATTTGAGAAGTGTAACGTGCTACCCGATTGTGAGGCTTGTCCATGCTAACGTTCCTCACTGCAGAGAGCCGCCTGCCATGTATGGATCTCCTTCTGCCTGTATCTCCATCCCCACTTTATGAGGGTGCGATGTGGCCCTCTGGAAGGTTCTGCTGCCCAGGAAAAGGACAGATGTTCTGGGGAGAATTTTCACAGAGGTAGTCCTGTGTAGAGGAATCAGATTCTGCTGTTAAGAAAAAAAATCTGTGAATGAAGAGTTTCAGTCCCAGATATACCATTGTTTGACCTTTCACAAGATTCTCAACTTCTCCATATCTCAGTTTCCATTTTTGTATATTGATGATTCATTCAGTCATTCATTCATATTCATTCATTCATCATATAATTGTTGGGTTTTTTTTTTAACCCTTTAGGAATTTAATTGAGTGGCAGATGGATATAAAAATTAATTCAGTGCCCTAAGTAGAGTAACAAAGATCTGGAAAATTGCTGCGGATGCTTGGTGGAATCAAGGAAGGCTTCAAAAAGAAGGCGACATTTGAATCATGTCCTGAAGACCTACAAATTGAGCAGGTAGGGAATGAAATCCAATTTTACTGGTGTGTGTGTGTGTGTGTGTGTGTGTGTGTGTGTGTGTGTAATATGTACCAGTTACGGTGCTAGGCTTTTTGTACAAAATAGTGAATAAAACAAAGATCTTCTCAAAATGCTGAGTGCTTCTGGGAGGGAGCTAACCCACGACATGTAACATTAAAAAGTGCGATGATCACACACAGGAGGGCTGCGATTCAATCTGGGGCAGGGGGAGAATTTCAAGCAGAGAGAACAGGTTGCGTCAAGATGATAAATCATGAAAGGGCACAGCATGCCCCAGCACAGTGCTTATGGGTAAAATGTAGATGGTAGGGCTGGGGAATGATTTAAGGGGCAGACGGTGAGGGGTCACCAATGCCTAGTAAAATTCTGGATTTTAATCAGAAGACAATGGAGAATTTAAATTGGGAAAACAGACCAAATGCGAGGATTGTGTTTTTGTTTTTGCTTGGTGGGAGGTAGGGGAGTGGGAGGGAGGGATTTCCTCCGAAACTAGAGATACGATAGCTTTCCCTTATCCGTGGTTTTGCTTTCTGCAGTTTCAGTTATGTGCAGTCAATTTCGGTCCAACAATATTAATGGGAAAGTCTAGAGATACACAGTAGTAAGTTTTAAGGTGCACGCTGTTCCAAGAAGGGTGATGAAACTTCACATTGCTCCTCTCTGTCCTGCCCAGGACCTGGATCCTCCTTCTGTCCAGCAGATCTACATGGTGCGTGCTACCCACCCACTGGCCACTTGGTAGCCACTCATCAGATAGACTGTTGTATCTGTGCCTGTGCTCATATGACCCTTATTTTACTTGACAATGGCTCCAAAGCACAAGAGCAGTGATGCTGACCATCTGGGTATGCCAAACAGAAGCCAGAAAGGGATTTCTTAATTACGGTCATCACAACAAGAAGAGGGGTCTGAAAGAAAATAGTGAGAGGGGAGGGGAGAGATCACATTTGTATAACTTTTATTACACTATACTGTTAGAATTATTTGGTTTATTATTAATCATTGTTGCTGATTTTTTACTGTACCTAATTTATACATTCAACTTTAATCTCAGGAAAGTATGTGTAGGAAAAAATACTGTATCTACCTATCTCTATATTTATATCTATATCTACCTATAGAGTCCATCAAAAAAACGTATACACACTTCAGGAAAAGAAAGACTTGTATAAATACTTTAATGCTAAATTTACTGAGGCATCATGAGATTAATACAAGTGACCTTTGGCCTCTACAATTATAAGAGGTGCTCGAAGTGGTGGCCATTAGCTTCCAGACGTTAGTACAGCGAACTGCTGTGTGTGTGTGTGTAACCTTGGTCATTGAGATTGCTGCTCATGCATTTTCAATTTCTTCTCTAAGGGCCAGCATGTAGTGGGTTTTCTGCAATATATGGAATCTTCTAGCGTCCCCATATGAGAGTAAAACCAGCTGCTGAAAAAACATCATACTATTTTTCTTTTCCTGACGTATGTGTACATTTTTGGCCGTCTCTCTGTCTGTGTATGTATGTATGTATATATCATCTACCTATCTATACATATATATTGCTGCTATCTGTGGTTTCAGGTTGCCAGCATACCTGGGGCCTTGGAATGTGTCTGCAGGGATAAAAGGAGAATATTTTAATAACTTGGGGAAGAAGACACAGGCAGAAGGATGTCCAAACAGGAAAATACTGCAGTGGTGGGGAGGGAGCTTCGCGGGGGGAGGGGACTTGGCAGGGTGAGAGGGGGTGAACTGGGGATTGGCTCTGAATTAGAAGGGAAAATGTACAGACTGATGAGGTTTGGGGGTGAAAGGAGAGTTCAGAACTATTTCCTAGGTTTCCCTTTTGAAAGACTAGATGCACTAAAAACAGGATGCAACTTTCTAAAGAAGAGCTGGAAGGAAGTTCTGATGGTGAGGTCATGGGTCTACATCTGGACACATCCAGCGTGGTGCCTTAAGTGGATGTGTCCATTTGGCGAGGCAAAGATTCATGACCAGACCTCAAGGGAAAAGTAGGAAGTGGAGGTTTGGATTTGGTAGTCATAGCCCTTGAATGAGGAGAAAGGGGGGCCAAGGATAAATCTCTGGGAAAGGGAACAGGACAGAGAAGGCAAATAGCTAGTTGGGCTGGCAACTGTGGGATAAGGGTGGAAGCGGAAAGGGTCAGAACCGCCTATGTAAACTTTATGAGGCTGCTCTTGGGCCGGATGGGACAAGGTACAGCACGTGCAAGCTAAAGCATGTGAAATGCTAGACAAATGTCACCCATGTGCAGACAAATGTTACATATGTATGCATTTTTCTCCTTCCCCTTGTCCACCTCTCACACACTCCCACACACTATTTCAACTTTCAGTCTTTTTTGAAATGAAGCCAAATCTCTTGACCCCTACATTGCTGGCCCTTAGAGAAGAAATCTCAAATACCCTAACTGTGCTGCTGGTCTTTTTCATTTCTTCGTTCATTCTTTTCCACACCAAGAGAGCCTTGCCATTCTCACTTGGTGCTTTTTGATCATGTCCATATCCTTTGGGACTTGGTTGGAACATGTCTTCCTCCAGGAAACCTTTTTGATTCTCAGCATTCCCTTCCCCACCCCATAAGTCTAAAACTGGGCAAATTGGTCTCCCTTCTGATCTTCTGTAACTTATCCTATTTCCACATCTACCATCTATTATCTGTTTCTAACACATTCATTCTTTGTTTCCTTTTACGAGCAGGGGGAGCTGTCTCATTTCTCTTAGAATCCTCACATTCTAGCCCAGTGCTGAACATTTAATATAGCTTCAATAAATAGTTGTTGAATAAAAACAAACAAATAAAATGCTGGTTGGGCGTGGTGGTGCTTACCTATAATCCCAGCACTCCAAGAGCCTGAGGCAGGAGGATTGTAAATTCAAGCCCGGCCTGAGTAATTTAGGGAACCCTGTTTCAAAATAAAAAATGAGCTGGTCAGTGAAATTCCCAGTATGCAAAAAAAAAAAAAAAAAAAAAAAAAAAAAAAAAAAAGACACAGACACTCAGGTGCTATTTTCTCTTTCCAGAAATCAGAGCCCTCGCCTCGGTCTCTGGAGAGTTGTCTTCTTTGACCACTCACAGCAGTCCGTGGGGAGCTGGGACCAGACCAGCTGACAGCACTAATTAAAACCCCAGCCCACATGTCGGCACCTCCAGAAACAGCATGCCAGGGATGTTCACTCCTGACAGGAACCCATCTCCAGAGCTTTTTCTTGAGCTCTGCTGTTTAGAAGCAATTGGCAAACATGGTCACTTGATAGAATTATTTCCGGTTGGTAAGTGTGGGTGGGCATGAGGTGGGTGAGACCGGGCGGTTGGGGCAAGAGCGGATAGGAAGTCAAATTGCAGAGGCTTCAGGAATAAAGTACACTGACAGAAATCTCTGGGGACCTCATCAAGTTTGGGGTTAGAGAGGAAAACCTAGCTGGTCCTTGTGTGTCCCTCAGAATACCTGACTTTGATGTTCAGTGCCGTATCTGGCCCCCAACACAAATTCACAGGCACAAACCTTAGCAGATGGACTCAGCCGCACTTGGCCTCTCAGTACCGGCGCTTACTGCTGTCGAGTCCCCGGTTGATGCGGAGGGACGCTGCGGGCGTATCTGGCAGCGACACTGTCCTCTGAGGACCTGAAACGCATTCAGAGCAGAGAAGGTGACTGAGAGGTGCAGGGCGAGACCCGAGTTCTCGATCCAGCTCGGTCACAGACTGGTTGTGTAAGCTTGTGCAAATTACTTGACTTCTCTGAGATTTTGCCTCTTCATCTTTAAAATTAGAAATTTTGAACTAACAGATTCCGAAGCATCTTCCTCTGACAGGAAGATGCGTCTCTCCTGATTTTATAGACAAAGATGGGTGCTAAGCTCAAGTCCATTCAAAGAAAATGAACCAGATGCTACAATGCCTGTGGGGGACCGTGTCCCAGCCTCCTGGTTTGGGCCACTGTCTTTTCTTCGCACCGAATCTGCTTTTCCGTTCGTACATCCTCAATGTGTTGTTTATGCAGCCGAGTCTTTGCTATTTTTCTCTCTTGGCCTTTGATGACTCCCATTCCCTTGATCTGGCTTTTGACAGTGCTGCTGGGCAATTGTAATCATCCTAAAACTGTCATAGAACATTCACAGAGAAGAGAAAACAGAAAAATGGAAATTTGGTACATTTATGCAGCCGCACGCCGGTGGAGCTTGCCAGGGTCTCTGTAGTTGTACGTAAATCCAGACAGGGTCACTGTGCAAAGTGATTTTCCAAAGTACCTGCAGTAGTAGCTGGTCAGGCCTGGCAGCTTTGACCTGCCACAGTGGACTTTGGACCGTAGTCTTCAGTCTGACTCAGTCGATGGGGATGGTCCTGGAGGGTGCGACTCTTCTCCGTGTGATATGATCGGAGAAGACACACTTCCTTTCAGCTATGGAGGGCTTGGCCAGAATTTTCAGGGAGCCATGCAGAACGGAAATCTCTCCCATTCTTGGAGTGACGGTGTGCTAAACTGGTAACTCTGGAAGTAGGCCTTTAATGTTGCTTGAGTTTCTTTCAGATTTTCAATTGCTACTACTCTAACGATTCAGCCTTCATTATTTCTATTTAAGGAAGCCAGTGAGGACTCCGTGAATAATGGCAACCCATGAGTAATATTCAACAGTTGCAAGGTCTTCAACAAATGTATGTTAAATGCCTACCATCAGTGTGCCAGTACCATCAGCTAGAGGTCATGACTATAAAAATGATAAACCTTGAACTCTAGCGCTCAAGACTCCAAATCCGGTAGGAGACAGAGTCCACGCGAGTCGGAAAGCAGAGCTGTGGAGTAGGAACCTGCTGTTGAAGCTGAGAAAGACAATGACCAGCTCTTCAACGGGAAACTAGGCAAATGTCTTAGCAGAGGGGATTATTAAAATGGAGAGGGCGTGAGGATGTTGAGGGAAGAGAGGATGCCACTGCAAACCATGCACAGACTTGTGAAAGGACTTGGAGTGGAGAGGCTCTTGGGGGCTGTGGCACAGGAATTCAGGGTTAAGAGGTTGAGGTGGAATGTGTCAAGCTTTTGGCAGGTCAGTCTCAGTGGTGCACTCTGGGAGTTGATGAAGAAAAGGGAAAAATGGGATTGCCAAGGTTACAGGTTCCACAGTGGTGCTAGGCATTGCTCCTACGTCAGCCCGTAGAATTGTCTCTGGTGTCTGGGGCTCAGACCGCCCGGAGGATATGCAACTGATGGCAAATTGCAAAACAAAACCAAGTTTTGTTTTTCCAAATCTCAGTGCTCTGGTTTGAATGTGGTTTATCCCCACCCAAACTCATGTTGAGGCTCAGTTCCCCAGGGCAGCCGGGTTGAAGGGGAGGAAAGTTTAAAAGGCAGCCCTTAGCAGAAGGTGATTAGGTCATAGAGGTGCCACTTCCATGAGTGGGTTAAGGCTGCCTTGCTGGAGTGGGTCAGTTCAGTTAGCTCCCTTCAGAGTGAGTTGCTGTAAGACTCAGGAGCCTAGCTTCTCTCCGGTCTTGTGTTTCCCTGCTCATGCGCATGGTCCTTCAGTGTGTGACCAGTTCCCTTCCTACTTCTCTTTCTGATTCTCCACCATGTTGTGACACAGCCCAGGAGCCTTTGCCAGGAACCTGGCGCCATGTTGTTCAGACCCTGCGGCCACCAGAACATGAGGCAAAGGAACCTCTTTTTTCTTTTTACCTCACCCATAACTAGGCATTCTGTCGTAGCAACACAAAGCATGGATATGGAAACACTTCCTTGCAGGCTGGCATAAAGGTTACAGAAATAGGAAAGCCCTCTCTTTCTGTCAATGCCATAATACTGCTGGCTGCTAAAGTGGGGCCTTGCAAAGGCAGTGTGCGGGTTCCCACCAACCAGCAACTCTCCTTGGAGGGCTGTTGTATGAGAGCTGAATAGACAGAAACCGAGGGAGGAGGAGACAGTTCTTTCCTCAGTACTCAGAAAGTCACGCTTATATAAAGTAGCGCCACTGGAGGCAGAACTGAAGTAACGTGTCTGACCCAGGTGCCCTCTTCCCAGGTGGAAACGTGTGGCTGCCAAGGGGGATGCTGGGCCCAGACAGAGCAGCTGGGTGGGTGTCCACTGGATATTGTTTCAAGCATAATGTCAGTTACTTTCAAACTCCATAACAAAACTACTGTGGAAAATAATGCTAATAATCTTAGTATCAACTATTATTTGCTGAGCTTTGACAAGACACGAGAGGCTCTATGAAATCTAATTTTTCTAGGTGACTGGTTGTTCAGTTTTCCATGGCCAGGACAAAATACTTGGCACCCTCAATTTAAAGGAGCAGGTAGAAGGGTGTGGCAGAGGGGAGTGGCTCAGCTCCTGTCTCCTGGGAAGAGGGAACAGGAAGATGCCCAAGAGGAAGGGGCCAGTGACCACATATTTTCTCCAGGTTCATGCCCCCATGGACCACCTAGACGCACCCAGAAGTGTGCTTTCTAATCTCTTAGAAGTCTCTCAGGCCAGTCAGTTCACTAATCAAGATCAGTCATCACAGAGACACTTTTATTTATATTATTTAGTATGATCCGCACAAATGCCTTACAAGGTAAATATTCACTCCCATTTTATGGGTCCAGAAACTGAGCCATGGACTGATGAAGTACATCGCTTAGAGTCATTTGGCTCTTGAATTAAAATGCTGAGATTTAAGCTGCAGGCTGCTAAGTCTGAGAGGACAAACGCAAGCATGAAGGAATTACTCCAAAACTGGGCCACAGGCCTCGGTCTTAGCACTTCCAGGGAGAACCTGGTCTAATGAAAATCTGTTTCTTCCTGCTTTCAGCAGGAGGAGGACAAGAAGAGGTAGAGCGGTCTGTAATTGGGACTGGGCGTAGCAGAGCAGCCCTGCAGAGTGGAGATAACTCTCTACAAACAGCCATCGAGTGGAGTAACTCAGCAAAAACATAATGAAGATTCTCCTCTGAGGCCGCGGTGGGAAGCCCTGCTCTGCTCACCCCCCTCACGAGTGCTTGCTGCTATGTATTACTGCTCAGAATCACAGGCAGTAATTATTGGACAGGAATTTAGCCTGAAAGGTGAGGTGAGAGAGGTTGGAGCTGGTGTGCTTTGGTTCCGTTTCGCGGGGTTAATGTCTGTAGACGGAGGATAGTGGATCCCTTTAGACCGGGAGGAGGAGATGAATTTTGGAATTCTAGGTCCTGTGTGACTGTAGAAAAATCACGAACAACTCTATCCAGTACTCAACCGACATTTTCAAATAAAATACCAAAATGACCAAGGTGGGACATTAGAAAAAGAAAGATCAATATCTCAACTGCCCCATTAAAACAGAACCATTCTGAGCATTCCAGCTTAGAACCTTAGTTCATCCTGGCCCAAGCCCGTGAGGGGACGCTAAACCCCATATAGGATGAGTTTTAAAATTTTCATCTTAACTTTTATTTTCATTTCTTGATTTGGCTCTTATTTCCTGAACCTTGCTGTTTTGTTTCACGGCTATTGCTATTTTGGATTTGTGAAGTCATTTCTATTCTTGAGTGAAGAAGTGTGGTCAGACAGTGAGAGCCCACAGTCAGGGGCTCTGACATCTCTCCTGGCAAATTAGATGTGCAAAGCTAGATTCACTTTCCCTGCTCTGCTTTCCGGGAGACGACTAGACTGATTGCCCTCAGAGCACATTGCGGGGAGGCAGAGGCTATGCAGCAAGGTCTTTGAGTAGGCGGATCTGGATGCCTGCAGTTTTGTGCCCAGCACCAGGGATCCGCACTGGGGACCTGAGTGGGTGGAGCCTGCCCGGTGCAGTGCACCAATACCAACATCCTCAGAACTCAGATTTGGGACATCTTTGTTGCATCCCTATGGCCAGAGTTGGCCTGTAAGCGTCCCCAGCCTCCTGGCCTCACCCAGGGACCGAGGTTAACGATAATGCTCAGTTAGTCTCCCACCAACAACACACACATTCTGGCTCTCACAGCAGCACCTGGGGAGACAGCTCTCTGCTCTCTCTTCTTTCTGTTCCAGCTATAATTGGGAAAGTGCTTTCCTGTCTTCAAAATGCATGGGCACAGAAGATGAATGGGGGCTGAGAGCTAAATCCACTATTACTATTCTACTCGAACCTGTTGTTTATTTTCTACAGAAACTAAATAATGGATCTAAACTGTTTGCTATTACTTTAAGGAGCTGCTAGTGCATCATAGAAATCTTTGAAAACATTCTCTTTAGATTCATGACTCTACTTCAAATATAGCCATTTTCTCCCCTCCTCCTTTTCTTTCCCAAAATGTTTGCAAGGGCGAAGAACCCTGTTCGGCCAGGAGTTTCAGCAGTAGTTTTTTTTTACACTCCTGAGCTGCAGGGTTGTGACGATGTTAGACCATGAGCTCTGTAGTCACCTGTCCTGTTCCTAAGTATGAGGACTGTGGTCCTCTGCTATCACTGTTTCCCCCAGCATCCTCCCATGAGCACTGTGAAGAGACTTAGCCAAAGCTGCATAAGGATCTGATGACAGAGTTAAATTGGCCGCATCTCGTGATTCTCCATCTAGAGCGTGAAACCAAGGATTGATACGCCAAAGGGAAGAGAAACTTAAATTCATTAAAGGTCCATTACATAATTGTTTAATCACATAATTTTGCTTTTGGAAGAGAATGTTTTATTGATCATTTATTCCAGCTCCATGTTATTGCTGGTGAAGTACTTTCCCAACCCAAGGTCATCTGGGTGGGTGGTGACAGAGTTAAGCAGCCATCCCAGTCTGGGGTTCTTGCTTCCCTTCTCCTTCTCTATTACAGATTTCTGCATGAAATAGGGGAATTTAACCAGCTTTTTGCTGATTTGGGTTATACATGCATTAGGAAATTGCTGTGCAGAAACCAGTGCAGTGAAACTGATGGCACTGTGTTCTAGTGAGGATGACACACAGAAAAGACACGGTCTCTGCATCCTGCAGCTTGGAAGGTTAGAGGCCACCAGACTACATCTTTGTCTTCATCCACTCTCTAAAGCAGCTATTCTTAGCCAGGAACTTCAATTCCAGCTGTTGGAGGACCTTCAGAAAAAGTTCACACTTGGCATTGAATAAAAATTTCTGTGGGGTGTTTAAAACATGTGCATTTGGTGTAATCTCTATGGGAGACTTTGAACAAGGTCGTTGTTAATAATCACAGCTCTGGAGCCCTTTGGTGGTGGCTAATGGTGGCTGTAGGAAGGAGTGAAGTCTGAATGGAGGCAGGTAGGTAGGAAAAGTAAGTTCCTATTGAAAGAAATCTCCAGGGCAGAAGAATTCACTATTCTCTTTCCAAATCCAACCTTGAACATATCCCAGATGATTGTTATGGCTTGAATGTGTCCCCCAAAATTCAGGTGTTAGAAACTTAATTCTCAATGCAGCCATTTTGGGAGTTGGACCCAATAAGAGGTGATTAGGTCATGAATGCCCTGACCTCATAAATGGATGAAAGTCATTATCCCAGGGATGGGTTAGTTATTGTGAGAGTGAGCATGTTAGAAAAGTGGGTTTGGTTGCTCTTGTTTTTTCTTGCTTGATCACTTGCCCTTCCATCTTCTGCATGGGATGATACAGCAGAAAGGTTCTTGCCAAGGCCAATACCTTGATATTGGGCTTCCTAGGCTATAAATGTGAGAAATAAATTTTTTTTCTTTATAAATTACCTGGTAGTATACTGCTATAGCAACCTGAAATACACAAAGATATGAACTTGGCACTAAAAAGTGGGCCTGTTGCTACAACAAATAGCTTAAAATGTAGAAGTATCTTTGGTATTGGGCGATGAGTCAAGTCTGGAAGAATTTGGGGTATCAGGTTAGGAAAAAAAGTTAGATTCCTCTAAATAGAGCATTAAGGGAGATTCTGAAGGGACAGAAGAAGAGAAGAAATATAGGTAAATTCTGGAACTTTCAGCAATAACTGAAGTAATTGTGAGCAGACCGTTGTTAGGCTTATGGACTTTAAAGATCATTCTAATGCGATCTTAGGTGGAGATGAAGAATCTAGTATTGGGAACTGGGGAAAAAGGCATCCTTGATAAATGGTGATGAACTTGGGTGAAATGTGCCCAGACTCATTAGCTTTATGGAAGACAGAATTTTAGAGCTAGAATATCCGGTGGAAGAAATTTCCGTATGTAAGGAGCTTTATGCTTAGTTTTATCCACGTACAGCAAGATGCGAGACAAAAGAGATGACTTAAATGTGGAAGGTACCATTAGGAGTCAAGCAGAATGGAAAGATCTGGGAAGTCTGTGACCTGATCATGTGAAAAGTGAAAAGTGTGTTCATAAGTTCAAGCCAAGGCTGTGGCCAACTGACCTTTACTAACGTGATTAGCACAGATAGCAGGGATCAAGGACCCAAAGATGTTTCAGAGATCTTCGAGCCACTTCTCCTATCACAGACCAGAGGTCTAAAAGGGGAGAATGATTTTAGGGCTGGAGCCAGAGCAGCTTTCACATTGTCCCTTCCCGGAGTCCTGTCACGTCTTTATTCTCTGAATTCTGAAGCAACGTTATCTGGATGCAGCAAGCGGACTCGAACGAACCCAGTTGCAGCTCATGCTGTTACTCTGGAGGGTCCAGGCGGTGAGCCTTGCAGGCCTCCACCTGGCGCTAATTCTGCTAATGCGATGAATACAAGGGCTGTGGGGCCGTAGTGGCTTCCATCTAGATTGCAAAGTGTGACTCAGACAGCCTAAAGAATCTTGCTACGGGGGCTTATCCACCTTAGACAGCCCTGTTATGACAGTGTCCAGAGGGGCCTGGCAGTAGAAAAGCCCAGAGACCACAGAGCTGTAGAACTTCCAGCATACAGCCCCAGCCTGGGAAAGTCATAGGTATAAGCCCCAACCCCAGAAGCTTAAGTGTGAGGTGATCCTGGAAAATCCATAGAGCTGGCTTGGCCAGAGGTTTTGGGGGTTCCATTCTTCACTCCAGTGTGCCCAGGATGCAGGATATGCAGTCAAAGGAGGCAATTCACCAGCTGTAAGACTTAGTCTTATTTCTCTGTTGGGTTTTAGATGTACTTGGGGCCAGTTACTCCTTTCTTCTTGCTTATTTCTCCCTTTTGGAGTGGGAATGGCTAGCCTGTGCCAGTCCCACCACTATATTTTGGAGACATGTAATTTATTTTGATTTTACAGGCTCACAGCTGGAGAGAAATTTGCCTCAGAATGAATCATGCCTGAAGTCTCACCCACATTTGATTTAGATGAGATCCTGGACTTTGAACATTGTAAATTGATGCTGGGACAAGTGAAGATTTTGGGGACTATTAGGATGGAATTGGTATAATTTGCACTGTGGGAAGGACAGAAAGTTTGGGGGCCAGATGCAGAATGTTACCGTTTGAATGTGTCCTCCAAGGTGTGTGCATTGGAAACTTAATTCACAATGCAACGAGGGCAGAAGGTGGGACCTAGTAAGAGAGTCTTCCCTCATAAGTAGATCAACATCATTATCATAGGAGGGCTTAGTTATTCCAAGAGCAGGCTTGCTACAAAAGCAAGTTCAGTCTCTCTTGTCCCCTTTTGCTCCTGATTTTTTTTTTTTTTAGCTGCTGGAGATGAAACCCGGGGCCTCACACATACTTGGCAAGTGTTCTATCACCAAGCTGCACCCCAGCACTCCCATCTTGCTCTTGCCTTCAGCCATGGGTTGGCACAGCACAACGGCCCTCATCAGATACTTTCACCTTGATAGTGAATTCTCAGCTTCCATAACTTCTCTTCAAAATAAATCACCCACCCTATGGTATTCTATGACAGCAACGTACACCAGTACAAGACAATAACGTCTCTGTAAGGATGGGAAACAACATTCTCCGGGAAAAGTTCTTCTGTCTCATCTCTTAGATCTCAGGGTTTTTGGGGAAATAGAAGGTGAAGATGAAGATGCTTGGGTATCTCCAAAACCATGAGCATAATGATGTTTTCAATTAGCAATAATCGCTCCTCGGATAAACCTCCTTGGCTATGATACTGCCATTGTGCAAAGCTCACAATGATGTGATCCATGTCAAAACACGAAAACTAAGGCTTTTTTATTTCTTATTTTGTGCCTCACGTGGAAGATATGCCTAAATTGGGAGGGAGGTCTTGGCCTGCCGATGGTCAGCATGAGTTGAAGGCTGTTTTCGGTTTCTGTCCTTTAGGATGAAAGACTGTCTCATGGAGAAAGGTGAAATTTCACCTAATTTGCTCTTGGTGTGATCCACAGGTCAACAGTCTGCTGTTTCAAGATTCCAGTTCGGGGCCGCCATAAGCAGGTCTCAGCTGTGACTCTGCAGTTCCTCCTAGCTAGCAAGGGAGTGTGGCTCCTCCAGCTAGGTGGGAGACAAAAGTAGCCAGGCTCTTGGGCAGGCTTCCATCCAGTCCAGGGGTCTGGGAGGGGTGTGAAGTGTCTATGCTCAGGCTTCACCTGGAGGAAATAACAATGACACAGCAATTGTAGCATAATTTTCAGGACAAGGAACTGTTTTAAGAAATAAAATGGGTGGGCTTCCAGCCATGCCTGACTACCACATGAACATCAATTGGCTTTTTAAAATATATTTTTCTAAATTAGTGCATGTTTGCAGTACACGGTGTTTACATTCCTTGTGTCGAGTTGGTACATGTACATGACACATCTTGATTCCTTTGTTCATCCCTTCTTTCCCTCCTTTTTCCCTCCTTCCATCTCTTGATTTCCTTCCTATTTGAGAAAGATTTCTCTCCCTACTTCCTATTATTTATCTTTTACTTTGCTCTTTATTTATAATCTGGCTTTTAAAAAATTGAATTGAAAATGCTTTTCGTGGGGCACACACTTTTCAGTTTTCCTTGGTTTCAGGTTTCCCTATTGTATTATGTTCTGCTGAGTTTAACTTTTATCTTGTTGCCAGGACTCTAGTATCACTTGAGCCGTTTGAAGCTATGGCTCTGTTTGTAAATCCATACAACTGTAGAGGGCGGGCACTACTCGTCCCCTTTGTCAGCTGAAAGAACAAACTAAAAGAGAATACATGATATGGCTGAGGTCACAAAACTGATGAAGTATGAAAGACAAGACTCAAATCCCAGACTGGTGGACTGCAAAGAATTTACTCTTCACAGATATCAGACACAGTCTCTGGGAGTCTATTGTCCACTCTTACCCCAACTTCTCAATCTCTCTCTCTCTCTCTCTGGGTTCTCTTCTACACACACACACACACACACACACACACACACAGAGCCACACTATTGACATCATTGTATCTGGAGATATGCTGGTACATTTCTGCATTTCTCTTCCCCCTCCTCCTTTTGGCTTCATCATGAGCCAGAACCTAAAGTGGAAGATTTTCCCTGAAGATCAGCAATGTTGAACACCTTTTCATACACCTGTTGGTCATTTACACATCTTCTCTGGAGAAAGTTCTGTCCAGTTTCTTTGCCAGTTATTAATTTTATTGCTCTCAAGTAGCAGGAATTCTTTCAAAACAATCAAAACAGAAAGTAGAATATTGTTTGTCAGGGCTGGAGGAGGGAGAGAGGGAGGTTGCTATTAACAGATGTAAAATTTCTGTTATGTTGGATGAATGAGTTCTAGGGATCTGTTGTACAGCATTGTGTCTATACTTAAAATACTGTATTGTGTACTTAAAATTTTGTTAAGAGGACAGATCTCAAGTCAATGCTCTTATAATTAAAAAAAAATCCAATGAAAAAAATTTAAGGAGAAGATGAGGACAACAGAATGATGGAATGAACACTGTATGTGTTTACCCGAATCCTCGGACGAGGCAGCAAAATGTAGAGTTGTTTGGTTGGAATCCACACGCCCTTTACCCTTTACAATCTTGTTAGGACTTTGAGTCAGCCCCAGCACTGAACTTTTGTTCTGAATGAAATCCAAAGTTGTGAGTGCAGAAAATTAAATGAGAGCTCAATTTGCATTTAACTGGGAGCCGTCATCATCATGGGAGGATCTGCATGGTTTGGGGTGCTGCTCATGGTTTAAAATCCTCCTCAATTAGAAAAATCACGGACACCTCCTCTTTGGAGTTTACATCCCTGAGAGCTGTGACAACCACCGTAAGTCAGTTGGCAGCAGGTAACACGCAGTCCTGATGGGAATGGCTGGGTTTGCCCTCTGCTGAGCAAGAAGTTGTCGCGCCCAGATTACTTTCTGCACAAATATGAGTGAGTGGCCCTGTCACCCTGACCCTTCGGGCTATCGTGGCTCAAAGGTCTAACCTTCCTTATCGCTCCTAAAAGTGTTTTTTCTTCTGTGATGAAAAAGAAAATATGTTTGTTTTCCTTCCAGGACCATTTTTTTCCATATTGAAGGCTGGGAGTCATTTTCCGGGTGGCAGTGAAGCATGGGCATGTTTAATGGCCGTGGGATGAAGTCTGCCAGGTGCTGGGACAGGTGCCACATGTGATCAAACCTGGTGTGGAAGAGAGTGCAGCTCTGTCTTCTTGTTCCTGCGGGAGGATTCATTTTGGGGGAGCTCAGGGCAGACGTTCATCCTAGATTTTGGTGTTGGACCACTCCCTCCCCAAGTCTTGGCTTGGTGGTTCTTGTAGGCGAGGAAGAAAGCAATAAGGCGGGGCTATGGTTTATATCCGGATGTCTCCCCACAGCCTCGTGTGCTCTTAGGTGGGACTTTGGGAGGTGACTGGATCATGGGAGTGTGATACTCAGCAGTGGATTAGTCTGCTTAGGGGTTTCTAGCTGACTGAGATGTTGGGAGGTGTCATGGGGGAGGGGTGGTTGCCTGCAAGGGTGTACCGCTCTCCCTCCTCCCTCTATTTCTCATTGACTCCTGAGTGCCACGCCATCTGCAAGCCTCCTCTGCTGTGCCCTCTGCTGTACCATCCTGCCTTGGAGCCAGCTGACTATGGACTGAAAACAGTACAAATCGTGAGCCAAAATAAACCTTTCCTCCTTTAATTTGTGGGTGTTGGGTGTTGTGTGCCAGTGATGTGAAAGTAGCTATGACAAGTGGCCCCTCGAATGGCTTTGTCACACTGCCAGCCCCCCAGGGGTTCCATAATGTGCCTTCCTGCCTAGCTCAGCCATTGCTGATCTCGCCTTAGGATTTAGCTCACCTGGCAGATCTCAGGTGAGTGTCCAGGAGGAAGAGGTGGGGGATATAATATTAACAACAGTGACTGAAAAACAGTTGTGTGAAAGGAGAAGTAGATTTTCTTGATTAAATGTGAAATTGAAGACTAGAACCCAAACTGGGTTGACACCAAGAATAGTGAAATGGGATAATGAACCACCAACAAAAATAAAAGTGTATATTAATTTGGGAAGTGGAACAAAAAATAAGTTCCAATGAAACATCATGGCAATTCAACGGGAGATGGTGGAAGTATGTGTATATGGGCTACCTAGACGTCCCTCCAGCGGGCGGCAGGAATCAGCTAGAGCTGCCGCTCATGTGACATGGATCCTGCCCTTCACTTCTCTGCCCCAGCAACACTCATGCCTTTCAGGCTCTCGACTGCCACTCTCACTGTCAGCACCCCCACTCTCTACTCTCTCAGGAACGCTTCACCTGATCTCCTCACCTGGCTAATGATTGCTTCTTTATCTCAGTCACTGACCTGAATGCCACTTCCTCTCTGTAGGTGCCCCTGCCTACCTTTCCCTCCTCGGTTCCTCCTCGGTTTGGGCTAGGTGCTTCCTCCCTGCACCTGACAGTTCCCTCACTTCACCCATTCCAGCATTCATCGCGCTTTCCTGCCATCACTTGTTCACTGTGACAATCACCCTACAGACTGCAGGTGTTGAGAAAGCAGAGACCATGTCCGTGGTGCTTGTTCTCCTTCTCCAATACCTAGTGGAGTAACTGCCCTCAGTAAACAGCAAATGCGATTTTATCTATTTGTATGAGGCTCTCATTCACTGCTCTCAAGTGAGAATTAAACATGGTTTTTATCAAGAAAGATTGAGGCTAATACTATAACTGATCATTCTATTGTCCAAGTGGATTAGTCTTGCCTCCTCGACAGTCTGCAAGGCTCTTGAATAAAGAAGCTCTGTGTACCTTCTCTCTCTCTCTCTCCTCTCTCTCTCTCTCTCAGCTCAGCACAGTGCTGGACTACAGTAGATGTTCAGTTAAAATGTATTATTTGATTGTAACGGTTAGCTTTCAGAAAAGAGGAATGATCTTTCTATTAAGCCATAACACAATTAGCTTCAAACTTGTGTGAGTGTTTGGAATCAGACAAAATTTCTTTCTGAAATGGGAAAATAGGAGTTTAGCAGATCTTGCCCCCTTCCTTTCCCTACAGTGACGAGCAGGCATTTTGTTCTGTTAGAGGTGCTGTCTGTAGCAAAGAACTCTTGGGATTCGAGAGGGATTATTTGGCCACTGGAGGGCTCTTACTTTTTCCCATGTAATGCAATTGAAACCTATTCAGAATGACTGAATAATTAATGCCACATTGTACAAAGTGTGCTCCCAGCTCCCATCATAGTTTCTTTAAATGCAGAATTTCAAGAAGACCAGACTTAATTTACTGTGTTTTGCTTCATCAACAAAAACATGAGATGAATAATTTCCCCACATCATGGCTTTACATTTTCTCATAAATAGGGCATCTGTTAACGTGGATTATTATGTATGCAATGCTAACATGATTAGCTTCAAACGCTTACCCCAAAAAGCTGTTTTTGTTTTTTTTAAAGGAATGACTCATGAAAAAATAAGAGTGAGATTTACAGGAGAAGGAAATATCAAGGAAAATCTGACAAGGGCAAGAATTTAAGACTAAGGTAGGCACTTCAGTGAGATGGGTACCATTTATTTTAGACTATCGTGGGCCTGCTGTAGATTAAGCACTGTGTAGCTACTGACTAAACTAGTAATAGCAAGAACCTAAACTGTTAAAGCTCTGAAGTTTGTCTCATTCACCACTAAACCTAAAATTTTAAATCAGAGCCCGGCATGCACTAGGTATGCAATAATAGTAAACACACACATAATGTTTACTAAGCATTTGATAGATGTTTTGAATTATTTTAAAAACATGACGTATTTGTGATAGTCATTAATCCTTCCAATAATGTAGGGCTAGTAATAGTATTATCTGTATTTTACATCTGAGGAAACTGAGACTATGTGGGATTAAATAAGTTGTCTGAAGTCACTGTAAAATTAAAACCCAAATTATTCTGACATGAAGTCTGACGTAAAAAATGTGCTTCCAATCATTAAGCTATATTTCATACAGATGATATTCTTGCAATCTGCATGTTCACACCTAGTGCCTGAAATAAATGTGCAAGTAAGTAACCAAAATAAAAGTAATATAATTGGAGAAAGACACTTCTCTTGTATCAGTTGTCTGCCTAGAGAATTCTGGAAAGGCTTCATGTAGGAATTAAAATTCGAGCTGGTTCATAAATATGATGTCAAGCAGAACTGCAGCTGATCCCTGGAAGACATGTGCACTGATCTTTGTTATTATGGCTTTTGAGGGATCATTTGTTACTATGCAACAATCTAATCATCCTGACTGGTACACCACAAGAAGAAAGCATTGATCAAAGCATATATATACATATTGCCTTACCGCATTTTTATACATTTCTAAAGTCAAATATGTATACATACATGAACACACGCATATAGGAATAAAGCTCAGTAAGTTTCTATATGCTTAACATACTCTCTCAAATAGAACAGAAAAATACAGAATTTTACTTGCATCTCAGCAGTCCCTCCCACATATCTGTATTAGTTTCCCATGAGTGCGGTAACACATTATGAAAACTAGGTAGCTTAAAACAAAGGAAATGTGCACGCTTCTACAATCTGGATGTCTCAAATCACCGTGTCAGGTGATTAGCTTCTTCTGGAAGTTCTAAGGGGTGTCTGCTCCAGGCCTCCCTCCCAGCTGTGGCTGGCTCTCCATGGTCCTCGGCATGGCTTGGCTTATCAATACGTTGCTCCCATCTCTGCCTCCATCTTTACATGGTCTCCACTCGTTGTGTCTCAGATCTCCCTCTTCTTTCTCTTTCTCTTATAAGAACACAATCCACAAGACTGAGGGCCCACCTTATACCCAGCATGGTCTCATCTCGAGACCTGGTGTTCATCAGCTTTAGGTTACTGTGACAAAATACCTGAAATATGAAGAAGGAGGAAGAGTTCATTTTGTTTCACAGTTTGCATGACTCGGTCCATGGTGGTTTGGCTCACTGCTTTGGGGTCTGTGTCGAGGCAGGAGCTTGTGACAGAGGAGGCTGCTCCCCTCATTGTGAGTGGGAAGTGAAGGAGAGAAAGAAGAAGGGGCTGGGGTCTCCGTATCCCCTTCCAACTCCCCGTGTCCCTTCCTTGAGGCCCACTGCGCAAAGGTTCCCCACCTCCCACTAGCACCACAGGCTGGTGACCACTCGTTTAGCACGTGGGCATTTGGGGACTTTTAAGATCCAAACTATATCAGTCTTTAATTACATCTTTTATTAAAAAAAAAACAAAAAAACAAACACCTATTTCCGAATACACTCATGGGCACAAGTATCAGCAGTAAAGACTTGGGACTATTTGGTATGTAGGGGGGTCACCATTTAATTCATGACAGGCTGCTAATTACCTTCCTCCTCAAGACTATTGATACCTTGTTTCAACTGTATTTCTGCTTCACACAAATGGGATCATCCAGTTGTACTATTTTGTGTCTGACTCCTTTTTCTCAAGATGGTATTTGTGAGATTCATTCATATTGTTGTATATAGCTTTACAAAATTTATTATCATCGCTGTATAGTATTTCCTTGTGTGAATGTAACATCATTTATCCATTATACTGTTAGGGGCATTTAGGTGTTTTTCAGTTTGGTGCTATTGCAAATAATGTTGCTCCGAACATCTCTGTACATTTTTAAGGTAAAGTTGCCCATGAAATTATGTTGGTATGTATCCGAGAGAGAAATTGCCAAGGTGTAGGGTGCATACACGGTCCGCTGTAGTGGAGCTGCTTATCAGTTCTCCAGCGCAGTTACAGAAGACGTCGGAAAATTTAACACAGAGGAGTGTGGTCTGATTTGCATATTTAAGAGGTCGCTGGCCGTGGAGGCACAAGGGCACCGAGGTTTGGCGTCAACGTACCATTCACAAAGGATGGTAGCAGGAAGCAACACTAAACGATCAGGGTATGAAGCGTTTTCTAACTTACAGCCTAGAAGCGTGGACTCCTTTTGTTAGGAAAAAGATATTTTTAAAAGAGAATGACATTATTAGATTTATTCCTCAGGAAGATGGATGGGAGCCAGTTAGGAAAAGAAATTAGACCTTGAGGGGGATGCTGAGTGTATGATCCCAGGACTGTGGTGAGAGAGACGCAGAGCCGGAACAGGGGAGAAA
>PVJO010002531.1:91402-141518 GCA_004026905.1 Hystrix cristata | reverse complement strand
ATACTAGAAAGAAAGAAGGGGAAAAGCAGAAAGGCAACAGGAGAAAGAGAGTGGGAAGGGAAAATATGGAAAATGATGAATGAACCTGCTGTAAATAGGGAGAGAGGGAGCAGAGGGAAGGGGTGGGGGAGGGGGAAGAACCAAGATGCATCATGTATAGGTACAGAATAATTGTAATGAATGTGACCATTGTATGTAGAATGTACCAATACATGTTCTTGGTTTAAAATAAAAAAAATAAAAAAATTAATCAGGTTCCTGTACATCAATAATGAACCCACTGAGGAAAAAATAAGAAAACAATTCCATGCACAACAGCTTCAAAAACTTGAATATCTATGTATCGGCCCAATCAAGGAAGTGAAAGCTCTCTACAATGAATGTATAGGACTATGAGGAAAGAAACTGAAGAGGATATTAAGATATCAAAAGATGTATTGTTCTTAGATTGGCAAAATAAATATTGTTAACATGGCCATATTACCAGAAGTGATCCATAGATTTAATGCAAACTTATTAAAATATCAACAACATTCTTCACAGAACTAGAGAAAGCAATCATGAATTTCTTTTTTTTTTTTTTTTTTTTTTTTTTTTTTTTTTTTTTTTTTTTTTTTTTTTTTTTTTTTTTTTTTTTTTTTTTTTTTTTTTTTGGTGCTGGGGATCTAACTCAGGGCCTTGTGCTTTCAAGGCAAGCACTCCAACCACTGAGCTAAATCCCCAGCCTGCAATCATGAATTTCATTTGAAATTTAAAAGGCCCAGAACAGTTAATGAAAACAGCAATGCTGGAGGCATCATCATACCAGATTTTTAGCTACACAATAAAGTCATAGTAACAAAACACCATGGTACTAACACAAAAACAGAAGTGTAGAACAATGAAGATTATAAGACATAGAAATAAATCCAAGCACCTATAGCTATCTTATTTTTCACAAAAGGACCCAAACATATGTTGAAGAAAAGAGAACCTCTTCAACAAACAGCGCAAAGAAAAATGGATATCCACATGCAGGAAATAAAAACTAGATTTCTATTTCTCTCCCCCTACTACAATCAAATCAAAATGAATTAAAGTCCTAGATATAAAGCCAACAATATTGAAACTGTTGAAAGAAAACATACAGGAAACACTTGAAGCCTTAAGCACAGGCAAAGACTTCCTGAACAGGACCCTGAAAGCACAAGAAATAATATCAAGAATCAACAAATGGGACTAGAGCAACATAAAAAGCTTCTGTATAGCAAAGTAAACAAGAGTGAAAAGTCGACCCATTGAGTGGGAAAAAATCTTTACTAGCTACTTTTCTGATAGAGGATTAATATCTAGACTATAAGAAGAATTCAAAATCATTAAACCTCATAAAACAATGAACCTAATAAAAAGTGGATAAATGAAGTGAATAAATACTTCTCAAAAGAAGTTCCTATCTTAAGCAAATATCTCTTATGCATCATAGGCATACTATCTGACTCGAAGACACATAAACATTAGTTGGGAAATATTAGTTGATAGTATTATTGATATTGTAATATCAGTGCTTATTAGAATTAACTTACAAAATTGAATCCTGCTTACTGTTCTTTTGGGTAACCCCACCTGAAAATGAGACTGCATGCCCAGCTTCTGGTTGGCTCCTCTGTCCTGAGTCCATTTAAAAGAGAATAGAGCCAGACCCACAGTATTGTGGAAACTACTCCTCAGGAAGTGTGCATGGCTTTGACAAAAGGGAACGAGATCAAGTAATTTGTCCAAAGTCCACCCACCTAATATATGGATCTAAACTCAGTTCTGTTTAACTTCAAATTTTCTGTCCATATCGACTTTTCTACACTGATTTGAGGAATGAAAGACCTCATAAGTTGTTGTTGGTTCCACTTTTTGATTGCATATATTCATCAGTAAAGTATTTTTGAGCATATATGATTCATATATGAGGCACAATGGAAAAATTCAGTAAAGGTCTAAGTTTTATAATTCATTACCATAAAAGGCACATGGCCATTAATCTCCCTCAAAATACTCCTCTTTACTTCAAATACATTTAATACCATGGTTCTTGCCACTTTTTTTTTTCCTTGCCACATTTTAAAGTAGCTCTGAAATCCTCTCTCATGTGTATCTTTAGTTACACTGTCATCGCTGCCTCAATTGTCATGAATCAATTCAGAACATTTACCTTTCATGGTCATTTTGATGTTGAGAAAAGCCAAAACTCCATCAGTGCCAGATCTGGTGAATGAGGTGGATGAGAACACATTGTAATGTTTTTACAAGCCTGCTTTTCTGTTAGTTGGCACTCAGCAGTAGCATTCACCAAATTTTTTATCACATCTTGTAAAGACACTCACAAAAGAAGATCTCCAGAACTGCTTCAGAAAGTGGCAAGAATGATAGGATAAGTGAGTTCGAAGCTGGGAAGAGAATTTTGAGGAGGATGAATGGCAATTTGTCTTCTACTATAATAAATTTTTAATTTAAATATTCACCATATATTTACATCACACACACTATATATATAGATAGATGTAGAGATATATATAAATATATTACACATGCAGCTATTGCAATAATATTTAACTCAGATACATTACAAGCATGTGAAAATACAAATTTTAATCAGTGAAATATTTATTTTGATAGGTTCAAAAAATATTTTTGTGCCTTCTAAAATAGCATTATTAACTATGTTTTGGGCATCATATAAATGTCCAGTGTGATTCATTAAAAACAACATATACAAATTCAAATAGGTTTTAGATAACTCAGGCATTTTTGGTCAAATTCTTGTCAGATTTTTTTATTTCATTATGTGGCTAACAAAGAGTTCATACAAAAAGGCAAGCTGTCAGCATGGCTATTTTCTTGTTTCTTTGTGCTGACATTAGTACAGTCTTTAATCCAATTTGTTTTCAGAAATCCCTTTAAATCCACTTAGCGGAGCAACGTGAACAGGAATATGTTGAAATATACTAGAAATAAACTAAAAATTAGGAAAATCTCCACTCTATTCTCAGAGTAACTCAGAAATAAATGGAACCAGTAATCTTCTGACAAAATGACTACATAAATATTAGCAAACCACCTCCCCCGCAGTGGATTGTATCTTCTGGAGTGCTTCTACATCCTTTCCCATCACTATTCCAACCCGGAAAGCACTGACCTAAATATACTAAAATTCACATTTGGATTCAGCTAGACCCACAGAGATCTATCGCATTTAATTTGATGTAAAGAAAATTGCTTTTATTTAATTATGTTTTGATGTGATACCATCAGCTTAAATGACGGAATCTATAAGAAGTTCCTTCTCAACCTGAGAAAACAGAAGAGCTAAAGTTCAAATGAATTCAAAAGACTCTTTCCTTTACCACCTTTTACAAAGTAAGAGTAAAAAGCAAGAAGTAACCATCATCTCCTATAAGCACAGGCTCGTACAAAAAAAGCTCATTCTGAAATTCATATGGACAAACTTTTGTCAACTTGGGAGAGAAATCAACCAACGTTGTCAAGTTTAGTACTGAGAAAAGCAGAACATGAGCAGTTATTTAAAATATATTCTTTAATGATCTCTATATTAATTGCTGAGTTGATGTTTTTAATATATCACATGTAGTTTTGTACTTCTTTTTCTGCTATTTTCTGATAATATTTACAAAATATAGCTCTATGAAGATCAAATCAAATAAGAAATTGAATTTTTAAAAAAATTTTCATTTATATGATTCTTCATAAGGGAACTTTGAAAGCAAGAGAGTATATCTCTTTACTTTAAGACTATGGAGCAACTGGACAAAAGGGAAACTTCTAATCATCTACTTTTTAATCTTATGATTGTACATTTGCGTGTGGCCCCTAATTTCTACACAGACAACATTTCATTGTGTTGAAACAATAATGTCATTCTAAATAGGTAAAATACAATCTAATTTCTGTTCTCAGTTTCATTTTAGGGTACTTAATTCTAACACCAATTAATGTTTGTCTAGTTAGTATCACATCTTCAAGGAATTCAAAAATCCTTGGCCAAAAGATTACTGTAATCCTTCATGACACATTCTTTGGATCTTTACTTGCAAGGGGACTGAGTGATTCTTTGTGGTTTATTTCACTAATCCCTATGCACATCCTAGATAATCAAGAAATCCAAGACTCAGAGTAATGGGAGATTTATGATGAAGTTAGCACAGGTAACAGCAGACCTTAAAATGTTTCTGATTGGTTCCAATTTACCATAATGTCAATTGTAATTTTGAAAGCAGAGAGATCTCAGTACTAGAAAAAAAACAGAGTTAGTCAAGGGTAACATATTTGGAAGTACACTAATGTTCACGGTAATAATAAAACCTAGTATTTCTTGAATATTTGCTGTGTGTCAGGCAGTGTACTAAATGCGTTATGTGCATACCCCATTTAATCCTCAATTTCCTGTGTAGGTACTGACACAGTTAAAATTTTAGTCCTAGGAAATTAAAGCTAAACAGAGGATTTAAAAAAAAAAAAAAACTTACCCAGGACAATAGAGCTAGTAAGTGGCTGACATAGATTCAGACTGAAATACTCTAACTCCAAAATCCATGTCAAACCCATGTGGAGCATTAAAGCTATGCAACTGTTTGTACATTTCTGTACTAAGGAAATATTATGATTCTTTCATCCATGAAGAGATGAGGCAGATTTCTTGCAATTTATGAAGTATTTTCACATTCAAATACAAGAACAATAGTATTTCTTCAGTTTTGACATTTTCTAATTCGATGATTTCTCTAATTAACCCCAAGAAAAGCAATGCAAATATTACTATGTATTAATCATGAGGATGCTGAAGTTTGTAACAAACTAATCATCATTCAGCTGGAACATCTCATCAAGGAGAGGGCTCTTCCTTGACTTCCACATCTAAAATAGTCCCTGTTTCCTACCTACAAAACTCATTACTGTCATAGTGGCAGCCAGTAATTTGACTGCTAAGAGATAATGCAGATAAAACATTTCCTATGAGAGATGGAGGACTAGAGTCAAGCTCACTAATTAGAATACAAAAAATAAAAGTATCTCTGACCTGCTTCCAGAGTCAACAACTGATGAGAAGTGGCAGGGAGAAGGAATACAGGCAGGTCCTGTGACTTGGGACAATGTGGAATGCCCTCAAATAATATTACAGAGTAGGAATCCCCACACTACAAACACCATTATAAAACCTGATTATGGAGTAGGAAGACCAAGGACATAATGGAGAAAATCCCCAAACTACTAGGAGGACAGAGGTGAGCAAAAAATGAGATCAGGAGAACTACCAAAATCAATTTTTTTTAAGTTTTTTACCAAGACCATGTATTGGTACACTGTATATATAATGATCACATTCATCATGGTTATTTTGTACCTGTACACGTATTTTTGTTCCCCCCACTTCCCCACCCCTCCCTTCTGCTGCCCTCTTCCCTATTTACAGCAGGTTTATTTATATTTTTCCATTTTTTCCCTTTCTCCTATCTTTCCTTTTTCCCTTCCTTCTTTTCCCCTTTCTCCCTTTCTAGTTCTCCTCTCTTTTGAATATTATCTTCCTTTTATCTAATATTTATTACATTTCTTTGTCCTTATTCACACTTAATGGTTTCTCGTATCAGAGAAACAATTTGACGTGTACTCACGAGTGTCTGATTTATTTCACTTAAGACTATGTTCTCAAAGTACATCCATTTACCTACAAATGACTCTAGTTTATCCTTTTTTATGGCAGAGTAGTACTCTATTGTGTAGAAAAACCACATCTTCTTTAGCCATTCATTAGTTGTTGGGCATTTGGGTTGTTTCCAAGACTTAGCTATTACAAATTGTGTGGCTGTTAACATGGTTGTGCATATATCACTGTAGTATGATGATTTTAATTCTTCTGGAAAGATCCCCAGTAGAGAAATAGCTGGATCAAATGGAACCTCTAGTTGTAGTTTTTTGAGGAATCTCCATACTGATTTCCACAGTGACCGCACCAATCTACATTCCCACCAACAGTGGAGGAGGATCCTTTTTCCCCACAGCCCTGCCAGCATTTGTTATTGTTTGTTTTTTTTGTTAATTGCTGTTCTTCCTGGAGTGAGATGAAATCTTAATGTTGTTTTTGATTTGCATCTCTTGAATGACTAGCGATGTTGAAAAATTTTTTCATGTATTTATTTGCCATTTTTATGTCTTCATCTAAGAAATGTTTATTCATTTCAGATGCCCATTTTGGGGCTGGGTCTTTAAATTTGGAATGTTTGATTTTTTGACTTCTTTGTTTATTCTAGATGTTAGACCTTTGTCTGAGGAACAACTGGCAAAATTTTTTTCCCAGTCTGTGGGTTTTCACCCTGCTCTCTTGGTGAACAAATTTTAAATGCCCAAGAATACTTTTAGTTTTGCAATGAACATGATGAAATATTACTATCACTAATATATAAAGAGATACTACATGGAGTAAGGCATGACCAATATCGCAATGAAAAAGTGAGCTACAGAAACAGACAGTTCGAAGGAGAAACAAAAATGAAGAATGAAAAATAAAGTTAACCTTGTTTCTCCGACATGAGAAGCCATAAGTATAAATAAGGACAAAAAGGTATAATAGATATGGTGAAAAAGAAAGACAATGTTCAAATGGGAATAGAACTAGAGAGGGAAGGGGGAAAGGAAGGAAGGGAAAGAGAAAAGAAAAAGAAAAATGTAAATAAAGCTATTGTAAATAAGAAAGAGAGGGAGAGTGGAAGAGAAGGGTGGGGAAGGGGGAGAAACCAAGATATATCATGTACGGTACAAACAAACTATGATGAATGTGATCATTATGTCTATCTGTGATATGCCAATATATGTTCCTGGTTAAAAAAAATTTTCTTAAAGAAAAAAAAAAGAAAATAGACAAGTCATAGATGGGAAAAAATATTTGTAAATCATATATCTGATAAAGGACTTATACCCCAGAATTCTCAACACTCAGTAATAAGAAAACAAAACTCAATATTTTTTTGAAATGCACAAAAGACTTCAACAAACATTCTAACAAAGGACATACAGGTGGCAAATAAGCACAAGAAGAGATGCTCTATCTCAATCATAAGGGGGAAATGCTAATTAAAATCACAACAATATGCAACTACCAACATATAAAAATAGTTAAAATTTAAAAGAGGATATCAGGTTTTTTCAAAGATGTAGAGGAACCAGAAGTCACACACTGTTGGTTGGGAAAACAGCCACTTTGAAAAACAGCTGACAGTTTCTTATAAAGTTACAATCTCAAGCAATCTCATTCCTAGGTATCTAGACAAGAGAAATGAAAACATTTCAGCACAAAGATTGAAAAATGTTTATAGCAGCTTTATTCAAACTAGAAACAAATCAAGTATCCATCAGCAGATGAAAAGATAAACAAATTGTAGAATATCCATATAAAAAAAATTAATAATAAAAAGGTATGAAATGGTGATACATGCAGCAAATGAATGAACCTCAAGAACATGGTGCTAAGGGAAAAAATCAGACACAAATGACCATTTTATTATTCCATTTATATAAGATTTAAGGACAGCTATCACTCCAGGCACAGTTAAGGCCTGGGATTGGGGAGAAAAGATTGATTCCAAAAAGAAACAAGAACTTTTTGGGATGACAAATATCTATCTTGACGATGGTAGTAGTTACATGACTGTATAGTACACACATCTGTCAAAAATGATTTTCCTGTATGTTATGCCTCAATGTTATACCTCAGCTACTTTTTTTTTGGTGCTGGGGATCAAACTCGGGTCCTTGTGCTTGCAAGGCAAGCACTTTAACCACTGAGCTAAATCCCCAGCCCTACCTCAGCTACTTTTTGACCTACACATTCCACTTTGAGAAATTCACAGAAATACACTATATGTGTGTGTGTGTGTGTGCGTGTGCGTGCGCAAAGAGAGAATGATGGAGTCATATATATTAACACAGAAATGGCTAAATTGTTGTATTCGATACTATGGAATATAATGCAGATAATTTAGAAGAATGAATTAGATCAATGTAATTGACTTAAAGAGATGTCTATGACATAACATGATGCATATGGAGATAAAAATAATGATTATATTTGGAACCCTTTTATATGAAAAAAATTTTTAAATCTCGGTATACAGATATAATGCATGAGGCACTACAGTCTGGAGGTATAATAAACATCAAACGGTGGTTAGCTTTTAGGAGTAGAAACTGAGGAGGATATAAAAAGATAATTATACCTTTTTTCCTATTTATCTGATTAACTAGTTAAAATAAATACTACTTTATAATTTTGTTGTTGTTGTTGTTGATGTTGGCAGAACCAGCTGAGGTGTTTTTTTGGAAAACATATTGAATTGGTTTTTGGTGCAGGACAGGGACCAGAGGGGACACCCCAGACAGCATTTTCCAAGGGACGGACTGAGGGCAGGGACAAACTACAGGCGGGTCTCTTTGTCACCTGTACCCTTCCGCACAGCTGTCTCCCCAGCAGGCCTGGGTGTAGTCACCTGAAGGAGGTAGGATGGGTGGGGCTGCAGCATCCTTTCCCTTGAGTAAGGCATCAGAGCACTCAGACACCAGCTTCCCATCTCCCCATCCCAAGTCTTAATCGTCTTCACAATCATGGCCTTTAAGACAGTGGCAAAAAATATTTTCAAAACAAGGAAGGAAAGCTGCCTAGCCTTTGGAAGATACTAATATTGTCTGAGGGGATGAAGGAAGGCTAGAAGCAGCTCATACTATAAATGAGGTCAGGACTTAAAAGACCCCTTACCACCAAGTTCAGCCCTCTAAGTAACTACTGTGGGCCTTTATATGAATATTCAATATTCTGTATCCCAGAATCCAGCCAGTTCTCCTCACTCTCAAGCACCTCACAGTAGATGGTGATCTCAGTGTGCAGGGCCAGCCTGATGTTCTGAGCTCCTGGTACCCACACAGCTGCCGTACTATGTTACTGCTTGGCCCATGGCAGTGCAGCCTCCAGTTCAGTCAGCTTAGCATTGGTGTCCTTAGAATTGGTGTCCTTAGAAATGGCCAACTTTTCACATTGCTAAATATCAGGAATGGAGATATCCAAGCTCACCCTCTAGTCTTTGAGGGCCTTAACTGCCACCTGAAGGTGACTGATGTTCTGATTCATTTCTGAGATTTCAGTCTTCATGCAGCACAGGTCATCTTGCACTTCCAAGTCAGCATCTGCAGCTCTTCATACTTGATCTGGTGCATGATTTTGGCCTTAGGCCAGCTGCAGGTGGCAACTTGGTACAGTGTTGACTGCAGACCTCAGAGATAATGTTGTCCAAGTCAGTGAGCAGTTGTTGTCCATGGACAGCTCCCAGACATGTGTGAGATCTGATACTGCAGCTCACAGATCTCTTCATATACCTGTCTGAAGAAGTTGATTTTGTCAGCGATACAGGTAAGGTTCCACTATCTTGTTCATGAAACTTTTAACCACATCATTATTAATGAGGGAAAATTAATTCTCTAACTCTACGTTTATTGGTATCATCTTCTTACTTATATTCTTGAAGTCTTCTAGCAGCCCCTGCATGTTGCAAGCCTTTTCCTCCAGCTTCAGCTTCTCCTGGCCCAGTAAGTCCAGCTGCCACTACAAGTCTTGAACATAGTGTTCATGTTGCTCTGAGCCATCTTCTGCAGATGCAGGAGGCTTCCCTTGATTTCCAGTATCTTGTTCTGCTAGCCCAGGAATCACATCTTGCTAATGAAGAAGGTAAACTTTGTATTGAGATTCTTGATCTGCTCCTTCCCATGAGTATGCATGGCCTGGATATTGGGGTCTACTTTCAGCTTCAGTGGGCTGAGCAGGCACTGGTTCACCGTGATAGCTGTAATGTCTCTCATGCCACCAGCCCCACCATAGCCACAGCCCAGACCTATGCCAGGGCCTGGGCTTCCTGGAAACTGCTGATGCTGCCCGCCTGGGAGACGCTGTCAGAGCTGATGTGGGCACCAGGAGGTGTATAGAAAGGCTGCTGAAGGCCCGGAACAGGAGGTAGACACCTTGTAGGACTTCTGGGTCACCCCGATGGACATGGTAAAGGCTGCAGTGAAAGAAGACAGGCTGAAAACCAAGATTTGAGAAAGAACCAAACAGCTGCTTCTAGGTAGTAAGCAAAAACACTTGATAAATTTTAAAAAGTATGAACTAGTATATGATATTTAACAATATAAATATTAAAAGCAATCTATATAGAATAATTCCAACTTTGATACTCTATTTATAGTTTAGATATATACAGACATGAAGCATATCAAGGGAAATATGAGATTTTCTAATCATGGTAGCAGAGAGGAAGCAGCACTCATAGATTGCTCCAAGATATGCACCAGGGTCAGTCATGGAGCAGCTACATGAGGTGGTACCAAGCAGGAAAAACACAGAAAATGGGGAACATCGCCTAAGAAGTAAAGCTGCTACCAAGCCCCCAGCAAAGGTCTAGAGCCCATGCTAGTCTGTGAAATGCACAAAACTTTCAGGGGGAGAAGCCAGGAGGGCAGCTATAGCTAGGCACTCACTCCGGCTGTCATCACCCTCAGAGCAAGTAGGAGCTGTGTTTCTGCCCAGGAAGAATCCAAAGTCTGAGAAAATAACAGGAAAGAGACCATTCACAGGCTGTGTTCTATCACAACCCTGGAAATCAAGCCACTCTATGAAACGCGCAAAAACTTCTAGTGCAGTGGTGGTGAACCTATGGCCTGCAGTGGGCTGCTGTATCATTGAAAGCCCTAAAAGGTTCACCATCACTGTCTAGGGGAAGAAGCCAGGAGGGTAACCACTGTGTAGTGCTCATCTCAGCTGCCATCACCGTCAGGGCCAGCTATGACCAGCACTTCTCCCATGTGGATGCAATCTGATTTTGGAGATATAACATGAGAGTGCTAACCTCTTTCACAGACACCATGGGAACTGTGAACAAGAATGAAACTTGGAAGGTTACAAAGGGCCCAGAAGAGGTAACTGCTAAGGGCAGAATAAGATGAACCAGTCAACACTTTGGCTTTTGTCTCCCTGGCACTGGGCATTGAGGGGATCTACAGGCCAGATAAAGCCTCAGGGGGATGAGTAAAGGCTAGAGGTAGTATGCAAGAGACCAAACAATCTTGGCTCAGGCTTCTCTCTCCCCACCTCGAGGAAAGGTGGAAAGCAAGATCCAGGGAGAAATTCAGAGGTATGTGGCACCTAGAGAGAAACAGCCTACATTAGCTGAGAGAACCTCATTCATGACCCAGGACACCACCGAAATCATGGGAATATGGGTGTGCCAAGACATGGATCAAGGAGTCCTAAACTTGTGAAGTCATGGCTAGGAACCCTTGGTTAGACCCACTTGAGGAAGAAGAGTAAATTCCCTTCCATTAACCCTGAAAACACGAGGCTCCTGAACATGGCAGTTTAAAGATAGCAGCAGCAAAAAACTGTGTGGGGATATTGATCCTAATCTGTAATTTTCCTCTCTCTCTCTCTCTCTCTCTCTCTCTCTCTCTCTCTCTCTCTCTCTCTCTCTCTCTCTCCTGTCTATCCTTACCTTTTTCCCCTTTTATTGGTAATTTCTATTGTATGGAAAGGAATGGACACTTTGTAAATGCATATGTTGACATAGCTAAGAGTATTAGTTTTCTTCTTTCACTACACAGTATCCTACCTTGTCTTGTCACCACACCAACAGTTTCTCTGTAGGAATACTAAATTTATTTGACTGTTTTATCAAACAGTCAAATAAATTGGATACAATCAACTTTTCTTCTCTCTTACCTCCTATTTACATTCCCTTTCATGTTCAACTCTCATAACTTTCCTTCACATACTTGTTTCTGTCCACCTGCTATCCTCTCACTTTTCTTTATTCCTTTGTTATATTATCTTTAATATTCCCCATTTAATTTTCTGGCTTTTTGTTTTGTTTTATTTTGTTTTGGTGCTGGGGATTGAACTCAGGGCCTTGTGCTTGCTAGGCAAAGGCTGAGGATTTAGGCTGAGCTAAATCCTCTGTCCTGCTGCATTTTTTTTTCTTTCTACTCATTTTTTCTGTCTCTTCCTCTCCTTTATCTATACACTATTAGAAATACTCTGAACACCATCAACACTTAATTCTTCTAGGCTATTATACTATAATGCTTTCTGTGTCCTTCCAAGGGTTAGTGAAAACATAGAGACCTTTTTCATCACAAATGTTTTTGATAGCACTGGGAATACAACCCAGAGTCTTTGCACAGGGTCTTGATAAGTTGCTAAGTTGCTCAGGCTGGGTTTGAACTTGCAGTTCTCCAGACTCTGACTTCTAGAATGCTAAGATTACAAGCACGCACCACCATGCTTGTCCATCAAATTCTTAGGTACCAGATAATGTATGGCTACTTTCTTAAGTGTTAATGTTACTGTAACCAGTAGTTATTCTCACCTCTCAAAGAAGTATTAGGGGCTGAACCTAACATCCAGAGCAGACTGAATGGAAATTCTCACGGGCACACAAAACAACAACATAGTGCACACCACAAAGAGAGAGCTATTTAGACACACACACACACACAACCCACATGACAGTGGATGAAATTTTCTACCCAGTTCTTTCACAATCTTCAACACAGAAACACATCTCAAAGGAAAAAAAGGGCAAAAAAATGCCCCCTAAATTACATAATTTGAAGTGGGCAACACAGTAGAGAGGAGACTGTCAGTAAAGTGCAGCTCTGGGGACTTGGAGTTGAGATACCTACAAGAAAACAATTTGGTGATGAGAAAGAAAAAGGTATATCTCTGAGACTTTGGAGAGAGCTGATAGAAAGACTAGAAACTGCAGAGAAACTGGAGAGACAGAGCATGGTGCAGAGAAAGGAATGAGACGGTCTAAAAGGCTCACTCCAGTTCACAGGAAAGAAGAGCTACCTACACTGACGCAGGGTAAATCAGGAGACTTGGTGGCTCCAGGGAAAGACAGTGGACCAGGCCAGAAGCACTGGCCCCAAAAGAAGCTCCCAGCCCATTCTAAACTACAGAAACAGCATGGCAGTTTATTCTGCAAGTAACTCCTCAAGCAAGGTAGGTTCAAGTTGGAAATGAAGTCCAGTACACTACCTGCCATTGGTGAAAGGGTTTAATCTAGAGCTGTTTTGGAAAGAGGTTAATTGAGACTGAGCGGCAGAGCAACTGGAGAGCAGCTATACTCCAGAGTTTCTGGTGTCACCATGCTACAGGACTGGGTGGGAGATGACCATGGGAAACAGTGGCAGACTGGGACAGGCTGGATGTAGAACCCCTCAGGAGTTGTAGATCAGCTGGGAGGATACAGGGGCCCCATCTTCAATCAGGCCTGGCATGTGGCTTTCTGAGGCAAGTGGGTCTGAAAGTGCTGACATTAATCCAGTAATCTGTTTGAATGCCCATCCAGCTGCTGACATCAGGCACAGAGATCAGTGGTCTGTTTGCTTTCCTACCCACCAATGTGACCAAGGACACATTTCGGCTTGGTCAGGTGCCACTGTTTGAGGTGTATCGACAGAGGAGACTGGAGCAAGGATGGTGCATCACACACCCAAAGGTCACAGAACTAGGGAGAGAAAATTGTGGCTTGAGGTGCACAGAGGGACACAGAAAGTGGGACCTGCTGAAGTGACAACAGCCTTAGGGAGGACCATTGGCTGCCCATCCCCATTCGAAAGTCAAGACAGAATCAAGCAAGCATACACAAAAAAGGGAGTGTGAAAAAAAAAAATACATCTCAGCATTAAATCACTATCCATCCCACATATCTGTTGGATTCCAAGACTACAGACCCTGAAAAGACTCATGCATATTACAGTGATACATGCATAACCATGTTTATAGTAGCACAATTCATAAAGCTGTGTAAATCATGGAAGCAGCCAATTTGTCCATCAACAGATGAACAGATTTTAAAATGTGATATTTACACACAATGGAGTAATATTTACACACACTATGCTGTCATAAAGATATAGTTGAGTCATTTACAGGAAAATGGATGCATCTTGAGACCATATTCTTAAGTGAAATAAATCAGACACACAAGCTTAAATATCACCTGGTTTCTCTTACATGAGAAACCCAAAGTGTAAATAAAGAGCAAAATAAAGGATAGATAATAGGAAGTAAAAAGATAGATTTTTCTCAAAGAGGACAGGGCTCGAGAGATGGAGGGCAGGGGAAGGGAGAAGAAAGAAAGGGGATGAAAAAGGGAATTAAGATGTGTTATGTACATGTACCAACTCCACACAGGGATTATAAACATTATGTGTTGCAAACATATACAAAAAATACATATGAGAGGCTCCAACATGGCTAAATAGAGGAGTAGTAACATCTGAGAGACTCACAGAAGATCAGTCAAAGCTACAGGCGATTGGAAGAAGGGGTGGGACACACACCCTGATGCAAAAAATCATTTTGAAAGAAGAGACTTGTAGATCAAACAAAACATAAGCATAGGAGTTTAAAAGAGGTGAAGCAACCTGACAGGACTGCTCACAGGGACTTAGCTGGCACCCAACACTGCCATTTTGAGAAGTTCCCAAATAGCTGTCAGGATCCAAGAAGCTCAGCAGAGTCAAGCCCCACAAGATAGACTTGTGGGCCATTCACCTCATGGTTCCCTCACAGAACAGAGGACACTGGCACCTGGCAGCATTTTTTGCTGGCACTCACCAGCAGCAAGTGATCAAGAAGCTTCTCCTTCCCTATCTGCCCATTCATTCTCAGACTCTGAGCAAAAAAAAAAAAAAAAACAGTGTTGCCTGAGTCAGGAGTCTTCAGTATCAGAACCCAAACATACCTAAGTCACTGCTGGAAGCCTGCAGTTTATTCCATGAAAACTGAGACATTCATCTGGCACACAGAGCTAACACTAAGCTAGTTCAAGTCTGTCTGTACTCAGCATCCCGGGCTTCCTTGAGCCTACACCCAACTCTCACTGCCCTGCTCCAGTCCTAGACCCACCAGTCAGTCTGACATCTAACACCAGTTCCTGGGCAACTGGATTTTACATGGGGTGTTTCAGGCAGTCTGGGCACAACAGAGTCTCCACCTTTCACTCAGCCAGAGCCCCAGACACACTCCCTGCCTAACACAATAGGTCAGTCCTCTGCTTGTTAAGCAGTAAGGGGTAATGGATGCCTGTTCTGCTCCATACTCTGGACACCACCCATGAGACACCATCCACTGCCCTGTGCCCTCACTGGACTTCAGAAATCTGCCCACATTAGTCTTGGCCAGATTTGTTTCTCCTCTGAGTATCCACAGGACTGAGGGCCAGGTGTGAGAGACCACAGGGCCTCCAAGTGATACTGGGAGCCGGTCCCACAGACATTGCAATATACATTGGGTACCACTATCAGTCCCCAGTCAGAAGGAATCACAACAGGAACCTCAGAAACAAGGCTCTGCACCCTTCCTGGTCTCTTTCATCAGACTGAACAGCTGCCACAAACAAGAGACTATGGAGAAAGCGGCCCTTAAACTGAGTAACCTCCATACAAATTCAAAGACTATCTAAAGAGAGGCACAGAAGGATGTGATTTATAAGATAAAAGGCTACTGCCCTGGAAAGAAAACACTTATGGAAATACATACGAACATTTTTCTGTCTTTTTTTTTTTCCTCCATTCTTGGTAAATTTTGGTGAAGGCTGGAGTTACCAACCATTTTCTTGTCCCTTTAATATTACTCCATTTTATTTCTTTGAATAGGCCCTCCTTTTATTATCTCTCTCCCCTTCTTTTCTCACTTTCTCTCTTTCAACTTATTCCCTTATTTATTTTGTTTATTATTTTGTTTATTATTTTCTTTCCCTCTAGTTTAATCTCCACTCCCTATTATTTATCCTTTTCCTCGGTGGTCATCTGCTGATGTTATCTAAAACCACTAATTTCCCTTTACTCCTTAACAGGACATTCTACATCATTCTTACCACATTCTTCACATGTAACATTGCTTTATTTTCATAATCTGTTTCTTTTATTTTTTTCTTTATACTAACACACCAATAGCACTGACCCTATTGAATCTATATGTAGTTAACTGTATTTTAATATGGTTATATACTACTTTATGATGAAAAGGTAAAATTGCTCTATATTTAATGTATGTATCTTTCTGATTTGTCTTAGGTCTTCCTGTAAAAATGTAAATCTTGTACCTTAAGCCAAAGGGGATAAAGTATTAGTCATTTCACTATGTCAGTTTCCAGTTTGTGTTTGATACTATAGCTATTACTGATTTACTAAGTTAGCCAATGTGAGATAACTGTTGTGATTAACAGATCCTCCTTATATGCCAATACCTAGATTGTCTGGCAACCACAAACAATACTACAGCCCAGTCCCAAAAACTGGATGCTAGGCAAAACAGACTGAAAACTTTCAGTCCTAACAAACAGAAGAGGAAGACTCCTAGGACAGACTCAAAGGCCAAAAGCCAGTTACTCCTAGAAGAAAGTTCTGAAAAGTAGTTATTAACTAAAAAAGTCTTGACATTAGTAACAAAACTACTTACCATAACCAATGTACAAGCTTCAACATGGAAAAAAATTTTAATAATAGAAAATGTAAAAACAAAGAAGCAAGATGCAGTTCAAAACACCCAATTTGCCCAAAGCAAGCACAGAGGGCACGAGGTGGAAGAAATCAAAAGCTTCTCAGCAGAATTTTATGAAATAGTACCAGCAGAAGTAATGAATATGAATAAGTCCCTAGACAAAAACAAAACAGAAATAAGTATACTAATAACAAAAGAGATAATGGAAGTAGTTAGTGAATCTAGAGTAGATACAGATTAAAAAAATAGAGACACTCATGGAAATCATGAATGCTCAACATAGGAAAAAACCGAATGCCGTAAAGCAGATATAAACAGATATCCAAGAGGTTAAAAACTCTACTAAAAGCATATTATGCAGAATCAACAAATGTGAAGATGTAATATCAGATCTAGAATACATGGTGGTGGCTGATGATCATCCAATGAAAGACTATAAAAATAGCAAGGGACCATAAAAAAATCAATCAAATAGCTTCCAGATAATGAAAAAAGGACAAAATAAAATTAACAGAAATCGATGAAAAATCAGAAGATAACACAAATGACATAAAAAACATTTTCATGGAAGTAATGGCAGAAAATTTCCCAAGTATGGGAAAAGAATTTGACGTACAGATAAGCGAGGCATATAGAATCCCAAATATCCATGATTACAAAAAAAAAGTCTTATACTAGTGAAAACTCTAGAAATTCAACACAAGGACAGAATATTAAAAGCTGTTAGAGGAAAAAAACAAATCACTTATAAAGGAAAACCCATCAGAATCACTGCAGATTTCTCAAGACAAACACTTAAGTCAAGGAGAGCCTGGAGTGAAGTATTTCAAGCCCTAAAAGGGGGGGGGGGGCAACCCAGATTGTTGTACCCCATAAAATTATCTTTCAAAATTGATGGAAAAAAAGATAGTTCCATGATAAGGAAGACCTGAAGAAATACATGGCCACAAAACCAGAATTTCAAAAAGTTCTGAGAGATATTCTAGAAAGAAACAATGAAGACAACAATTCAAATAGGATGAATCCACCAAGCAAGGAGAACAATTAAATAGAAGGGGAAAAAAGGGAACCAACACCAGGAAAATAACACAATGACAACGATAAGTTTATACTTATCAGTTTCAACCATCAATGTGAATGGCCTCAATTCATCAATCAAAAGAAACAGATTGACAGAATGGATCAAGAAACAAGACCCAAAAAAGATGCTGCATACAAGAAAGACATTTAACCCCCCCCAAAAAAATGCATAGACTGAAAATTAAAGGATTAAAAATAATGATCCTTACAACAAAAACCCAGAAAAAAGCAGAAGTAGCTTTTCTATTTGCAGAAAATAGATTTCAAACCAAGACTGATCAGAAGAGACAAGATTGTTAAGGGAACAATCCAAAGGAAAGAGATAACAATCATAAATATATACATACCAAACGCTTCTGCACCCAACTACATAAACACTAGTGGATATGAAAAATCAGATAAACACTAATACAATTGTAATAGGTGACCTCAACACCAGACTGTCATGAATAGATCAACTAGGAAAAAAAAAAAGAAATATCGGAGCTGAACCAAAACTTTGAATAAATAGTAAAGATCCAGAGTGCTCCACCCAACAACAATATAACACTCTTTTCACAGCACATGAGAACTTTCTCAAAAATAGACCACATACTAGTTCATGCACATGCTTAAGTAAGTGAAAAGGAACTGAAATTTTCCCGTGCACATTATCAGATCATAGTGCAATAAAACTTGAAATCAATGGCAAAAGAAATGACAAAAATTGCATAAACACATTGAATTTAAATACCTTCTTGAACAACCAATGGATCACAGATGAAATTAAGGAAGAAATTAGACACTTTGTACAATAACAAAGATGCCTATACTATGTACCAGAACATATGGGACACACTGAAAACAGTCCTATGAGGAAAGTTTCTTTGGGTGAATTACTATATAGGAAAAATTAAGCAAGCTCAAATAAATGACCTGTTGAACCTGTAACTTCTAAAAAAAAGCAGAACAAGTGAAACCCAAAGCTCAAGAAATGAAGGAAATTAGAAAGATCAGAGCATAAATTAATGCAATTGAAACTAAGAAAACAATACAAGAATAAGAATCAATGAATTGAAGAGTTGGTTTTTTGAAAGATTAAATAAAACTGAAAACCCTTGGGCAACCTGTTCAAAACAAGAAAACAAAAAACCCAAGTCTATGAATTAAGAATGAAAAGGGAGAAATCACAAAAGATGCTGCAGAAATCCAGGAGATCATCAGTACTTAGAAAACCTGTACCCAAATAAGATGGAAAATTCAGAAGAAATGGATACATTTCCACATACATATAAATTGCCAATGCTGAATCAAGATGATATAAAACTTCTAAACAATGCATCAGTAAATGAAGTTAAAGAATTAATTTTAAATACTTCTAACAAAGAAAAGCCCAGGATCAGATGGATTCACTGCTGAAATCTACAAGAACTTTGGATATGACCTAATACCAATATTTCTCAAACTCTTCAACAAAATGAAAAGGAAACAATACTCCCAAAGTCATTCTTAGAAGCAAGCATTACCTTGACATAAAATCCAGAGAAGGACACAACCAAAAGAGAGAAATATAGGTCAATCTCTTTAATGAACATAGATGGAAGAAACTGCAATAAGATATAGATAAACAGAGTACAGCAAATCATTAGAAAGTTTATACAACATGAACACATAAGATTCATTCCAGAAATACAGAGATGGTTCAACATTTTCAAATGAATAAATGTAATATACCACATTAACAGAGCGAAAGACAAAAGCCACATGATCATCTCAACAAACACAGAAAAAGCATTTGACAAATTCCAACATCCATTCATGACAAAGACCATAAAGAAAAATAAAATAGAAGGTATTTATCTCATCTGATAAAAGCCATCTATGACAAACCAACAGTCAACATCATATTAAATGATTAAAACTAAAAGCTTTCACTCTAAAATCAAGAACAAGACACGGATTCCAACTATCACCACTCTTATTCAATATACTTCTGGAAAAATTAGCCAGAGCAATTAAATAAGACAGAGAAATAAAAGGAATATAGACAGGAAAGGAAAAAATTAAATTATAATTATTTTCAGGTGACATGATAATCTACACGGAAGACACCAAAAACTCCACCAAAAGATTCCTATGCTAATAACTAAATTCAGTAGCATAGCAAGATACAAAGTCACCATTGAAAAATCAATAGCACAGGTTGGAGATTTAGCTCAAGTGATAGAGCACTTACCTAGCAAGTGCAAGGCCCTGAATTCAATCCCCAACACCAAAAAAAAAAAAAAGCATTCCTGTACATGGGGGTAAAAAAAACTCACTGAGAAAGAAATTAGGGAAACAACACCTTTCACAATAGCAGCAAGGAAAATGATATACTTAAGAATCAATGTAATGAAGGAGGTAGCAGATATCAGAAAATGGAAAGATATCCCTTATCTTGGATTGGCAGAATGAACATGATGAAAATGGCCATACTTCCAAAACTGTTATACAAATAAAATGCAAGCCCAGTCAAAATACCAGTAGCATATCTCACAGAACTAGAGAAAAAAAATCCTAAAGTTAATATGGAAACAGAAGAGACCTAGAGTAGCAAAAGCAATTCTGGGCAACAAAGGCAAGACAGGGGCCATCACAATCCCCAATTTGAAGCCACACTACAAAGCTACAGTGATAAAAATCCAACATAGTACTGGCAAAAAACAAACCCAAGGATTAATAGGACAGAATGGAAAAGTCAGAAACCACTCCAAGCGCACTCAACTACCTTATTTTGACAAAGCAGCCGAACACCTTCGCTGGAGGAAACATAGCCTCTTTTAAAAAAAAAAAAATGGTGCAGGGAAAACTTGTTCCACATATGGAAGATAAAGCCCAGACCAATATTTCTTACTACACACTAAACTAATGTTGAAGTGGTTCAAATATCTAAGTATTAAGACAGAAACATTTAATCTGCTGGAAGGCACAATAGGTAAAACTCTTCAAGATATAGATATAGGCAAAGACTTTATGAACAAGACTCTGATCACACAGGAAATATTATGAAGAATCAACAACTGAGATCACATCATATAAAAAAGTTTTTGCATAGCAAAAGAAACCAACAGAGTGAAGAGGCAATGCACAAAGTAGGAAACAAATTTACCAGCTATGCCTAAGAAAAGGGACTAGTATCTAGAATATATAAAGAACTAAGAAACCACATGCTATTAAAAAGCTTTTGCACAGCAAAAGAAATTACCAATAGAGCAGGACGAAAAACCACAGAATGGGAAAAAATTTTTACTAGCTATCCATCAGACAAAGGTCTAACATCTAGAACATATAAAGAACTCGAAAAAATTAAACCTCCCAAATTTAAAGACCCAATGCAAAAATGGGCGACTGAAATGAATAAACATTTCTCAGACGAAGAAATAAAAAAGGCATATAAATATATGAAAAAGTGTTCAACATCACTAGTCATTCATGAGATGCAAATCAAAACAACATTAAGATACCATCTCACTCCAGAAAGAATCGCGTCTGAAAAAATCAACCAACAACAAATGCTGGAGGGGCTGTGGGGAGAAAGGAACCCTCCTCCACTGTTGGTGGGAAGGCAGACTGGCCCAGCCACTGTGGAAATCAATATGGAGATTCCTCAAAAAACTATAACTAGAGGTTCCATTTGATCCAGCTATTCCCCTACTGGGGATCGTTCCAGAAGAGTTAAAATCATTATACCACAGAGATATATCCACAACCATGTTTATAGCAGCGCAGTTTGTAATAGCTAGATCTTGGAAACAACCCAAATGCCCAACGACCAATGAATGGCTAAAGAAGATGTGGCTTTTCTACACAATGGAGTACTACACTGCCATAAAGAAGGATAAACTAGAGTCATTTGTATGTAAATGGATGGTCCTTGAGAATATACTACTAAGCGAAATAAATCAGACACTCATGACCACACATCGAATTATTTCTCTGATATGAGAAACCATAACTGTAAATAAGGACAAAGTAGTGTAACGGATATCATATAAAAGGAAGATAATATACAAAGGAGAGGAGTACCAAAAAGAGGGAAGGGGGGAAAAGCAGGAAGGGAAAAAACGGAAAGAAAGAGGAAAGGGAAATCATGGAGAATTGTAAATAAACCTGCTGTAAATAGGGATGGAGGGAACAGAAGGGAGGGGAGGGGAGGGGGGGAGAACCAAGAGACACCATGTACAGGTACAAAACAAACATGTTAAATGTGATCAATATATGGACAATGTACCAATACATGTTCTTGGTTAAAAAATAAAAATAAAAAAATTAAAAAAAAGAACTAAGAAAACAGACACTGGCATTTGAAATGAATAGAAACATCTCAGATGAAGAAGTACAAATAGCAGATAAATATATTTTTCAAATGTTTGACACCACTGGTCATTTGAGAAATGCAAATTAAAACAAAACTGAGATTCCATCTCACTCCAGAAACGAATGATGATTGCTATAAATCATCAACCAATAACAAATTCTGGCAAGGCTGTTGGAGAAAAGGAACCTTGTTCCACTGATGGTGGCAGCGCACTGGTACAACCAATATGGAAATCAGTATGGAGATTCTTCAAAAAACTAAAACTGTAGGTTCTATTTGACCAGCTATTCCCTTTCTATGTATCTTCCTGAAAGAGTTAAAGGCACATGATCATCTTAATAAACACAGAAAACACATTTGACAAAATCAAACACCCATTCGTGATAAAAATCCTGAAGAAAATTGGAGTAAAAAGTCTTTATCTCAATCTGATAAAAGCCATCTATGACAAACCAACAACCAACATCATACTAAACAGTCAAAAACTGAAAGCTTTCACTGTAAAAGCAGGAACAAGACAAGTATGCCGCCATCACCACTCCTGTTCAATTTAGTTCTCAAAACATTAGCCAGAGATAAGAGAAAGAAATAAAAGGAATATGGACAGAAAAAAAAGAAATTATCTGATTTGTTGATAACATGTTCTTCTGTGTAGAAGACCCCAGAAACTCCACCAAAAGCTTCTAGTATTAATAACCAAATTCAATAGAGTAGTAGAGTACATAGTCAATACCCAAAAATTAATAGCATTCATGTATACCAATAACAAATTCACCCTCAACATCATTAGTCATTTGAGAGATGCAAATCAAAACAACATTAAGATTTCATCTCACTCCAGAAAGAACAGTGATTATCAAAAAATCAAACAAAAACAAATGCTAGTGGGGCTGTGGGGAAAAAGGAACCCTCCTCCACTGTTGGTGGGAATGTAGATTGGTCCAGCCACTGTGGAAATCAGTATGGAGATTCCTCAAAAAACTATAACTAGAGGTTCCATTTGATTCAGCTATTTCTCTATTGGGCATCTTCCCAGAAGAATTAAAATCATCATACCACAGTGATACATGCACAACCATGTTCACAGCAACACAATTTGTAATAGCTAAGTCTTGGAAACAACCCAAATGCCCAACAACTAATGAACGGCTAAAAAAGATGTGGTTTCTCTACACAATGGAGTACTACTCTGCCATAAAAAAGGATAAACTAGAGTCATTTGTAGGTAAATGGATGCATCTTAAGAACACAGTTCTAAGTGAAATAAACCAGTCACTCTTGAGTACACATCAAATTGTTTCTCTGATATAAGAAAGCATAAGTGTACATAAAGACAAAGGGGTATAAACAAGTAAAAGAAAGATAATATTCAAAAGAGGAGAACTAGAAAGGGAGAAGGGGAAAAGTAGGAGGAGCAAAGGGAAAGAAAGGGGAAAGGTAAAAAATGGAAAAATATAAATAAACCTGCTGTAAATAGGGAAGGAGGGAGCAGAAGGGTGGGGTGAGGAAGAGGGGGGAAAACCAAGATATATCATATACAGGTACAAAATAACCATGATGAATGTGACCATTATGTATACGATGTACCAATACATGTTCTTAGTAAAAAATAAAAATTAAAAATTAAAAAAAGATCAGCCATAATCCAGCTAAACAAACAAACAAAAAAAATTTCACCAAGAGAGAAACTAGAGAAACAACATCTCTCACTACAACATCAAGAAAAATGAAATACTTAGGAATTAACCTACCCAAGGAAGTGACAGACCTCTACAATGAAAATTATAGTACTCTGAAAAAGTAGATTGAAGACGATTTCAGAAAAGGGAACAATAAGCCCTATTCCTGGATAGGCAGAACCAATACAGTAAAAACAGCCATACTTCCAAAACTGTTACACGGTTTTAATGCAGTCACAGTCAAAACGCAGATATTCCTCACTCAGTGACCTAATGGTTTAACGACTTGCAGAGTTACAACCCTGTAACCCTGCTTGGACTTACAACCTGTCTTTTTTTTTTTTTTTTGGTACAGTTCTATACATCTTGCCTATAGAATCTCAATATCTTTTTTGTACAGTATATATTTTTGATACAGTACTGCAATTTTGTGATTATACTGTAGAGTACTGTAGTTTTATATTGTTAAGTATTACAACACCAAAAGTAACGAATAAAATAAAATAAAAGCAAAGTCAGCAAGTCAGAGTTTCCTTTAACCATTTCTTTGTTATGAATATAATAATGTACATACTATATACAATTCCTCATTTAATGACCAAATCATGTAATGACCCAATCGCAAGACCATAACTCAGTTGTTAAAAGAAGAATCTGTACCAGTAGCATTCCCCACAGAACTAGAGAAAACAATCCTAAAATTCATATGGAACCAGAAGACACCTAGAATAGCAAAAGCAATTCTCAGCAACAGGGGAAAGACAGAGGGCATCACAATTCTGGATTTCAACCTATTCTACAAAGCTACAGTGCTAAAATTAGGATGGTATTTGCAAAAAAGAAAGAAAAAAGGAAAAAAATTGTTGGTCAGTCAAATAGAATAGAAGATATAGAAACAACTCCAGGTACACTCATCTACCTTAACTTTGACAAATGGTCCAAACACCTTCATTGGAGGAAAGACAGCCTCTTTAACAAATGATACTGGGAAAACTGGTCTTTTTCACATACCAAAGATTGAACCTAAATCCATATATTTCACCATATACTAAACTAAAATCGAACTGACCAAAGATCTAAATATTGAAGCAGAAACCATCTGCTGGAAGGTACAATAGGTAAAACTCTTAAAGACATAGGTGTAGGCAAAGGCTTAATGAACAAAACTTCACTGCACAAGAAATATTACAAGGAATCAACAAATGGGATCACATCAAACTAGAAAGCTTCTGTACACCAAAAGAAACCACCAACAGAATGAAGAGACAACCTACACATTGAGCAAAAAGATTACCAGCTACCCCTCAGACAGAGGACTAATATCTACAGTATATAAAGAATTCAAAAAAAATAAAGCCCCCAAATTTAAAGAACCAATCCAAAAATGGACATCTGCAATGAACAGACATTTCTCTGATGACGAAGTACAAATGGCCAATAAATACATGAAAAAATGCTCAACATTGCTTACCATTTCAGAAATGCAAATTAAAACAACACTGAGATTGCATCTCACTCCAGAAAGAATGGCTATTATCAACAAATCAATCAATAACAAATGTTGATAAGGCTGTGGGTGGAGGAAAGGCACACTTCTCCATTGTTGTTGGGAGTGTAAATTAGTACAACCATTGTGGAAACTGGTATGGTGCTTTCTCGCCAAACTAAAACTAGTTCTATTTGACCCATGTAATCCCCTTTGAGGTATCTTCCTGAAAGATGTAAAGTCATCACACCACAGTGATACATACCTACCCACGTTTATAGCCACATAATTTATAATAACTAAATTTTGGAAACAGCATATAATGCCCATTTATGGATGAATGGACAAAGAAAATGTGGTATATATATACAATGAAATGCTACTCTGTCATTAAAAAAAGGATAAACTTGAGGCATTTTTAGGTAAGTGGATACATTTGAGACCATAATTTTAAGTGAAATAAGTCAGACACAAATACCTCGTTGTTTCTCTTTTGTGAGAAACTCAACGTATAAATAAGGAGAAAAGTGGATAATAGATTTAAGAAGTGGGAAGGGCTTTTTCAAATGGGAAGAGGAAGAGATGGATTAGGGAGGAAGGAAGGAAGGGAAAGGGGATTTAAAGAAAAAAAAAAGAATTGAAGAGAAAATGGGAATAGAGCTTTCATAAATGGGGAGAAATGAAGGGCTGGAGGGAGGGGAAGGGAAGGAGACCAAAAAAAAAAAAAAAGTTAAGATGTGTTGTTGTGTTCATGTACAGATCCTCCATGATGAATGTCATTATTATGTGTTTCAAACAAGTACTAATAAAAATTACAATCAATGAATCAAACCATTGATTCATTTAAAAAGTGCAGAAAATTTACAAACCCTGAAGGAGAGGTTTAATCCCATGGAAGGCTGTTCTCGAATTAGTCAATTTCTTGTCACTGTGATACAATACTCAAAACATACAACTTAAAGGAAATGTTTAACTTGGCTCACAATTTTATGGAATTCATCCATGATTAGCTGGCTCCAAAGCAGAAACAATACAGTGATGGAGCAAAGCTTCTTCATTCATGGGCAGCAGGCAGAACAGGGTAACAGTGCCAGAGAGGAACAGGTGAGGGACCACATATAGTATCCAACATCATACTTTGTGGCCCACCCAGATACACCCAGAAGCATCCTTTTCTAATCTGCTAGGCATGTTTTAATTCAATGAAGTTATCATCCAAGGACTAATGGTCACAATCTATCCCTTGTCAACTTTACATCCAAATATGTATACATAAACCATACCTAATCTCCAGATAAAGCAGGTTCATAATTCCATCTATCCTGATCCATACAACCATTCCAATGAGACTATCTATTCCCCCAAGTCTCTTCAGTACTAGCATTTTTCAAAAGCCCTATTCTCTTTTGAGACTGAAGGTAAAACCTTAGCTATGAACCTCTGTAAAAATCAAGAACAAGTTAAATAATCCAAAGGTATAATGGCACAGGGTAAAGATTTGCATTCCAAAAGGGAGGAATAGAAGGATAAAACACAATCAGATCAAATCAAACCCAAAATTCAGCCAGGCAAGGATTAAATTCTGTAGCTCTTTATCTGTCATCTGGGGCATGTGGTGGTAAAATGCAAGTTCCAAAGAATATGGGTGCCCTCTCTATGCCCTTGCTAGTTTCAGCCCACAAGATCTCTCTCTTGGGCTGGCTCCATTCATGATTTGCAGTTTCCTTGACAGACATTTAACATTCCTGGAATATCTGACTTCCTGGGTTCTCACTGCACACTTGGCTTCATTCTCACAACCTCACACACTGCCTCTCACAGCTCTTTGACTGGGCTTACAGGCCTTCTTTTGAAACCTGGATGAAAGCCCTCCTGATCCCACAACTCTTGAATTGTGCATGTCAGTAAAACCAATGTCATATGGATGACATCAAGGTTTCCTATCAGCAGAAGAAGTAGCAAGGCTCCCTTGGACCATAACTGCAGTGACCTCTGAGTGCCTGGATGGCTGAGCGTGGTGAAATGAATCCCAGAAAACAAATTTCATAAGAGGCCATTCTCAAGCAGGGGTCCCAGGGACTCTCTTCTCAAAAGAAAGTTGGACAATTTTGAACCTTCAAAAGTGCAACAGATGTAGGCTTGCAGATTACTGAGATGCTCTCAAGGGAAGTTTCTTCTTGTCCCTATACAAAGCAGTTGTTTTCTTTTTAATGCTGAGCCCCAGGAAATACTTTTTCTGAGGCATCTCCATGAGCTGGTTTCCCCAAGGACCCCTTCTCAAAGCAAAGGTTTATACTTTTACATTTTTCAGAATGTGATGGGTAAGATCTTGCTGATTCCTGAGATGCTGTCAAGCATCCTGCTGTCTTAATGAAAAGTACCTGGCTCCTTTTTAATAATAATTCTTTCTGCAACCACAATCTCCACGGACTCAGTTTTGCAGATGTTTCCTTTCCAGCAAAACTGTAAAATTTTCAAATCATTCACCGCTGCTTTTCTCAATTCTCACTGTAGACTGGCTAAAAGGAAGCTGGCACTACTGTTTTGTCTTCTCTGGTCATGACTATTTGGGGTTCTATATGCGTCATCTACTTGGAAGTTGAATTCTTTCCCTAGCTTTGGAAATTTTTCTATTATTTCAATAAAAATGTGTTTTATTCCATTTGTGCCATTTTCTGATTTTTCACTAATTTCATTTGATCCTAGATTCGTCTTCTTTCCATCATCTAGCAGTTTGTGGATCCATTTTTCAAGTTATCTTGTTTTTAAGGTATCTCTCACTAATTGTCCACTGACAACAGCCCTGTCCTATAGTTCTGACCCTCTGTACTCACATTAGTCTCTTCTGCTACCTATACCTTTGAGAGAATTCTTAATCTCCTGAATTTACGTTTTGTACCTTTTTATGGACTCTAAATTTTTTCAGTGCTGAGAATTTGTGCTCATTCATTTGTCATTCTGTGTAGCTCAGCTGGCTTTTATTAGTATCTTCTGTAGTCTTGCTGATTGTTTTATTAGGTTCATCATCTGTTTAGTTATGTCTTCTTTGTGCTACTCAAGCCCCTTGTTGATCTATCTTTTATCATTTCAAATAATATGGCTGTGTGGCTTTTGATTTCCTCCTTCCTGATTCTTTATGGATCAGCTTTCACAGATTTAGGAGTTTGGGGATACATTTTGTTGCCTTGTCTTTTCCAATTTCTATTTTGTGTCTGTTTGTGTTGTTGTTGTTTTTGAGGCTTGAGGTTTTATTGCTAGTATGGAAAACTCTTTAATTAATGTCTGCTTTTCAGTGGTGCCTACTGGGCATGGTTAATTATAGGCTTTTTCCTCTGTCCCAGAATACAGTTGCCTCCATTTATCTGGGAGTGGAGGCTGCAGTATATTTGACCCAGTACTCAGTTACCCAGGAATGGGCTACAGTATTAATGATACAAAGGCAATCCAGATATTAGCATATGGGGAAAATAAATTCAGAGCAACAATGTCAAAGACAAACTGCATATTTACATACCCTATGAACCAATAATGTACCACCGTTAATGGTAGAAAAGAGATCTGCAATAGTATAAATACTAAGACAAGCCAAATATTGACCTACAGTAAATATCTACTGAATGGAACAACTTTAACTCCTCACTAACATTAGAACAGTACTAAGCAGTATTAAGCAGTATTAAGCAGTAACTGCACAGAATTAACTATTAAAAGATTCATAAAGCTTGATGGCTGTGCTAGGAAATATAGAGAGGGTAGGGATCCACAGAATAAGAAACTAAACTAAAAGGAATTTAATAGATGATAGTACCATAAAAAATGAACAAAAAAGAAGAAAAAGAAAGAACAGAGAGAAAAATAAAGAAAAATAAGAAGAGAAAAAAGTTAAAAGGGAAAAAAGACAATAAACTCCAAATCCCAAAAAACAAAAGAAAAAAGGAGGGGAAAAAGGAGTCAGTTTTTAAAAATTTCTCTGTGTCTTTGTATAAGTGGTTTCTTTCCAGAATCTGAAGTTATGAAATCCAGCAAGTCACACTTTTCTCTGCCTAGGTTTATAGCCTATGGGTTTGTGAGGTGCCCTCCCTCCTCCAAGAGTCCCTTTGTCCATAGACCCCAGACTGGTAACCATCAAGACATGCCCTTGCTTGCACCCGTAGTTGGGAAAAGCAATCAGCCCTCTGGTCTCAAATGATGTAGACCACCAGGCAGGAGTCAAGCAGACTGTTGGACTTAATGCCAACAGTTTCAGATCCAGCCTCCTCTGAAAGCCACACCCAGTCTGGTTTCTTACTACAGAAGGCAGAGCTCATGTCCTTCCCAGCCTGAGCTCCAACTTCTCAGGGGGCCTATGTCTACCCTACACCCTCTGAGCAGCTGTCTCTCATGGTTGTCTCTTACTCAGTCACTATGGGACAGTAACACTGGAAACCGAAACCATGAAGTGAAGTTGTTCTGTGGCTCAGTCTTAAACAACCCTTTCCCAAAATGAAGGCTGATTAAACATTCTTTGGCAGTATCACAGGTGCTACACTGGATTTCTCCACCTCTAGTCTGCTGTGAAGGAGACACTTTCACATTAAAACCCCATGCTGTTTTTGTAGTTTATAATAGATGTGGGCTTTTCTTGGGGCTAGTGCTGCTGGTCAGGTCTGTTATTTCTCCCTGGTCCTGCCAACTCTCCGGAGCTTACCTTCTCTCCCAGGGTTTTGGCATCACCCAAGATCAAGTTGGTCTGTTGGTCAGCACTTCTGCTGTCCAGTGTCAAGGGGAAACAAAACACAGAGCAGGCTCGGAGATGGTGGGTGGTCATAGCCAAGGCACTGCCTCCACAGACCCAGAGCTGGGGATGCAGGCAACTACTGCCCAAGCAGGCAGGTTCCTCCACCTACAGAGGGAGTAAGGGCAGGTTCCTCCATCTGTGTGAGGTATGAGGACCTGAACATTTTATTAATTAAATCCTTAATTTTCATCCTCTTTAAGCTTACTGCACATCTTATGGATTTGTTTATTATTTCTTCTTCAGTCTTTTCAAGCATTTTAACAATTTGGATTTTTAATTCTTTGCTTGTGACTTCTATTTTAGTGCACATGAGATCAGCTTTGGGGTCTTAAAAGTTTTTGGAGGTATGGCGTTGCCTCATTTTCTCACATTTCTAATTGTTTTTGTCCTGAGAGTTCAGGAGTAGGTAAAGTTTAAAAATTGCTACTATTATGGAAATATCTTCAGTTAGTGTATGTTTCTCTGTGATGTGACCTTAGCTTCGGTTATTTCGTTACTTGTATACGTTTTCAGCCTACTCAGTATAATAGTATCAGTCCCAATTGTTTCCTTACAAGGAGAAAACTACCACCAATTATATCAGCATCTACAGAGCCAACCATATATCAATCACGCAATTTAAAACTTTTTATTTTAACAACTTCACCCATTCTTCAATAACCCAGAAGGTCTGATATAGTAATGATGACAAGCAGGCTGAGATGTAGAGGATGAAGGAAAGTAAAGGAAAAGAAAGAGAATAGTTCAGAAAGAAAGTAGAAAAAAGAGATAACAGCAATTAAAAGCAAGAAAAGGAATAGGACTATTACTTTTATATCTGGGGTGAAGGGCTGGTGGACAGGAGTTTGAGAAGTTATTTTCAGGGGTGGAAAAAGAAAGAAGAAATGGGAAATTGTAACTGGAGATTGAGGGAAGCTGTGAGAATTTTTTAAACCAATTAATACGCTGATACATAGCTTCTGTTTCAAACCTCTATACACAATTTTTTGGCTAGAGTTAACCTTAAATGCCCATGAAAGATATCATTTAAATTAAAGTCATTAATTGGTTCTAATTGTCCTTTTCATATACACAAACATATATATTGTTATGGCTTGTACCTACATGTCCCCCCACCAAAGCCTCATGCAATCACAGGTGGGGCTTTTAAGAGGTGACTGGATCATGTGTGTGTGATACTGGATAAAGGATGTGTAAAACTGGATTAGACCATTCATTTGTTTAGTATAGTTCTGGGTGTAGCTGAACGGATTTACTGAAAACTAAAGTCCCACCCTGGGCATGTGTGGCACCAACCAATAGGCTCTCTGATTGCTCTTTTCTGCCTGCCATGCCAAAGACTGTTTCTCCTCTGCATGCCCCCTGACATGTGGCTCTGCCTTGAAGCCAACCAACTATGAAATGAAACCTCTACAAATCATAAGCTAAAATAAACCTTTCCTCCTTCAAATAAACCTTTCCCCCTTACAAATAAGCTCTTCTCTTGATCACTAGTACAGAAAATTTTACCTTCCTAAATCTGGTACCCACTATTCTGAATAAAGATCTTGTACTTATGTGTAACCAGATTTTAAAATGAACCCTTTCATTCTGATTCAAGAATTCTGAAATCCAGAACTACAATCACAAGTGATGAGAGAAGAAATCACAGTCAAATTCCCATAAAGTGTGCTTGAATAGTTAATGATGCTTACTGTTTTAAGTATTATAAAGAATACATTAATACAGAGATTTTATCAGTTAGTTACTTCTAAAATACATCACATCATGGAGAGTGAAATGGTTCATTTTGTCAGTTTGACTGAATTATGGAATACCTGAATAACTATAGAGTGTTACTTCTGGGTATATTCTGGGAGTGGTTCCATACCTTCCACTGAGTAGGAAAGGTCGGCCCTTAAAGTGGACAGGCACCATCCAATCAGCTAGGGACCCAAAAAGAACAACAACAACAAAAACCCACAGAGGAAAAGCAATTGTCTCTCTCTCCCTCCTAGAGCTGAGACATTCTTCTTCTCTTGCCCTTTGTCTTTAGAGCTCCAGTTCTCCAGCTATTGAAACACAGAATTTAACATCAGCAGCCTTACAATTTTTGGGTCTTCAGCCTCAGACCGAAGAGTACATCATCCGCTTCCCAGGTCCTGAGACTTTCAGACTTGGACTGATCCAAACTACAAGCAGACAGCTTGTTGTGTGACACCTTTCTTTCCATAACCAAATGAGATAATTCCCCTAATAAATTCTTTCATATAGAAGAACATATAGATGATATAGATATAGAGACAGATAGATAGATCGATGATAGATAGATAGATAGATTGACAGATACATGCTATTGGTTTCTGTCTCTGGAGAACTCTAATACAGAGAGTACAGTTGATAAAATTTTTATATTAAAAAATATCTTATATTGAAAGTTTGAAGCCCAGGTTTACAATATACATACATACATGTGATTCAATCTCTAGGTCTCTAGAAGAATTCTCTTTTTAAAAAACATCTTTAAGATGACCCTTCTACGGTGATATAATTTACATTCCTTGCTAATACATTAATACTTATCATAAAATGTTGTAATCACTTTTCAGATCATTTTAAAATACTATTTTACTTTTTTTTAAGTTGGTAGTAAATGTCATACAAAATAAAAGCCTCATATTAAAAACTCTGCTATTCAGGAGTTTTGGTTGTGCTGTACACTCAATCACACCCACCTACGTTCACATTAACAGAAAAAGATTTTTTTCTCCCAATACAAAGCAAAACATCAACAAGCTAAATATTTCCTTATCCCCTCACACTAATATAGAATCTGAAGTTACCATAATAACAAAAGGAATTTTACTTTTTTTTATTTTAAACCAAGAACATGTATTGGTACATTTTACATACAATGGTCACATTCATCACATTTATTTTGTACCTATACATGATGCATCTTGGTTCTCCCCCCTCTTCCCCACCCCTCCCCTCTGTTCCCTCCCTCCCTATTTACAGCAGGTTTATTCATAATTTTCCATATTTTCCCTTTCCCTTTTCTTTCCTTTGTTGCCTTTCTGCTTTTCCTCTTCTTTCTTTCTAGTACTCCTCTCCTTTGTATATTATCTTCCTTTTACATAATATCTATTACACCTCTTTGTCCTTATTTACAGTTATGGTTTCTCATATCAGAGAAACAATTCAATGTGTACTCATGAGTGTCTGATTTATTTCACTTAAAAGTATGTTCTCAAGGAACATCCATTTATATACGAATGACTCTAGTTTATCCTTTATGTAGACTGGTCCAGCCACTGTGGAAATCAATATGGAGATTCCTCAAAAAACTACAACTGGAGGTTCCATTTGACCCAGCTATTCCCCTACTGGGGATCTTTCCAGAAGAATTAAAATTGTCATACCACAGGGATGTATGCACCACCATGTTCATAGCAACACAATTTGTAATAGCTAAGTCTTGGAAACAACCTAAATGCCCAACAACCAGTGAATGGCTAAAGAAAATGTGGTTTTTCTACACAATGGAGTACTACACAGCAACAAAAGGAATTTTAAAGATGGTCTTCAATGACCTAAATGACAATGTGGCAAATAGAAAGCATGAGGCTTCTCCAAGCATGTGGGGTAGAGTGGAAGAAAACATGGAATATCTAACGATACAGTTTTTAAATATAAATTTATAATAGATTGGCTAAATTGAGGACAGGAAAGAGGAAGGCAGAGAAGCAAATAGAGAATAGAGGCAAACAGAAAATAGAAAGGGAAGTGAATCATACAAAATCTCATAAATAACAATAAGTGGATCACTTTACTGAAAAGTTATAGGACATTTTGAGAAGGCAAATGGCTTTTTTTTTGAACCACTAACAAAATTAATTTTGAAACATAATTGATATCAATCAGTATTGATGGAAATTGCCAAATTAATAGCATAGACAATTGTTAAATAACAGTGAAAATGAAGAAAATATCTCTTTAGGTTAGAATGCTCAAAGAATTCAGCTCAAAAATTGCTTTTTGTGTTGATTAGCTATTGTAGCCTTATGCCTACCTAGAAATATTTCCCTGAATATTATGGTTTGGGAACTAAAAGATCAGTTCTTGTTCACTGATATGAGCCCTTTGGCTCAACTGAAATTAGCAGATTGTACCACAACAGGGAAGCAAAATCTTTTGCTCAATTCATTTGCCACAATAACACAGGAGAGCAGACCTCAGAAGTCCCAATCTAGCTCAGTCTAGTGACTGAAGAAAGAGATACAAACCCCAAAATGACAGCCAATAACATAAGAATCTTCACAAAGATATAATGGAATGTGTTCTTGAGTAATGCCATCCATTTATAGTGGCTTCATGTTTTCAAACACCTGGATATAAGAGGCTGATTAGATCACTTTACAACACAAATACATTGTTAAAAATTGACCTAGTTCGTGAACACTTACCAAGTTCTACATATTACCCATAAAGCTACACAAATATTATATTCCTTGCCCTCCAAGAGTTTGTTCTAAACACAGTCCTACAAATTTTATTTCTCCTTAAAGCTGACTTGATTTTTATGTTTTTGTTTTTTCTTTAATTTCTACAGTACAGGGATCCATCAGAAAAGTTCACTTTACACCTTCAAAAGAGGAAAAGAGTGAGGGGATAGAACACAAATGACTGAATCTGAACCTGTGTAAATTACTTAAAACATCTTAATAATATCCATTAAAAAGTAGTCTTCCAGTGAATTAATTCATTTCATATACAACAGAACATTTTCAACAAATTTATAGAGCATAACTATATTAAGAATCATGAAAGCATGAAGAAGTATAAGACATCTGATCCCTGTTCTTCCTTAAAGGCTTCTGCCAGGTCTCTCTTGCTCATTTGCTCTCATTTGCCACTCCAGTGACATGCACGGTGACAATACTCTCACACTAAGAAAACTACAGGACAAGCATACATACTCACGGCGGTGAGTCAGTGTGGAAAACAGCACACTACTCATCACCATTTTGAATATTTCCATCACTGATGCTGCACTGGAATCACTCCATCACCTTCCAGTGACCTTCAAGTTTACTACAAAAGCCCTCTAAGCTAGGTGAAGCTAACATTACTTCCAATACAATATGAATCATTCACATGAGAACATTAAGATAAGTTTAAAACTATGAAAAAATACCTGAAAACAATCCACTTTTCTAAAAGTATGATGTACTGAGGACTACTTCAACAGAATATATATATTACAGTTCATTTTTGTGTTAATTTCCATTAACTGTCATTATCACTGACTGTAGAGTTGTTTTCTTTTAGCAAATCATTAAAAGACCTGCAAAGCTAGAATATCCTTATATGCCCTTATATGAAGGATAGCTATTTTAAAAGAATCATTAGCTGAAATGCATGATATGAAAATCTGCTCTCATTTTAACAGCTAACAGTCACATCAGCTAATGGAGAAACACATAAAAATGAGCACTTTCTTGTGAGGTAGAGGACATTCTCTTAAGCAATTGACATTGCAAGCCCATTATTAATTTTTTATTATATGAGATCTTGGTTGTCCCATCTTAAAAATAAGGAATGATCATTAACTGGTCAGGAAGCAATTATACACTTCTACTCATATATACGAAATCCTGTAAATAATGAGAAGGAGGTTGGAAAAGATCTGAGATTTTTATGGCCCAGTTTCCTCATCATATTCCCACATAAATACTGCATTGCAAGTATTTCCCACATCAAGCTAGAATTATACAAAGTAAGCAGAATATCACCAACCAGAAATATGAGAATAGGTGTTCTGAATGTGTTGGTAAAGAAAGTCACTTCATTTGAAAGGTCTCTGCTCCTTCAACCTCACCCTCCTTACCAATATACATTCATCACTGAAAAGGGAAATATTTACAAAACTTAGTTTAGTTATGTTTAAATATTATGTTTAGCTGTCTGACCATGTTCTCAAGATTTATACAAGAAATCAAGGTTTAAACTTCATAACAATTAGAAAACCACATTGTGTCAAATCAAAGACTTAGTTAAAGGACATTAAAATAGTTTAGCCATTGGTGCTAAACGAAAATGATGCCATCTCTTCCCAACACCTGGAACCAAAACTTTTTGAACTTTCATGTAAACAAACCAGGGCACACCAAATGCCCTGACTGCTGCAAGGTACCACCTCTGTACCAGCATTTGGGTGAAAAATGTGGAAAATGCCTGAGGACTCTTTGAAGCAGCTTGGGAGAAGTGAGAGCAGGAAAGAAGTTCTTCTCTAGAGTAAGTTTGTTTAGTAGAAAGTAAGCAAGTTGTCAGGGTAAAGGTTGACAATGTTGATTCCAACATTTTGAACTGTGAATAAACATCCAAAGGGATTATGTTACTGAGAATTAGAAAAGATTCTGTTGAACTCAATAAAATACTTGTATTTTCAAAGATAATATGCCTACAAGCCACAATCTGGATCCACAGTTTAGAGTTAGAATTACCCTAAGACTTTTCTATGCCACATTAAAGAACACAGGGCAATGTATTTCTAAAAATATTAGAATAAGGGTAGAACAAAATATTTCATTTCCAATCATTTATATATCTGAGGTAGACTGAAGAAACTTAATTTATGTTCTTCCCAAACACCTAAATTTAAACTCAGTTTCACTAACCACTTTAGGGACATACATGCATTGGCCATAAATTACTTTTAAGTGTTCCTTGCTTAATGACTTACCAAACATCAAAAAGCAAGGCCTTTATTTGTGAAATCCATAAACCTCTTCTCTGCTCACCAAAGCCACATTTACACCTGGCTTTCATCTCATGCTTTTGGGTTTTCCATCAGGTACAAAATGAAAAGTGGAAAGTCTTACACTCTTCGAAAAGCAAAAAAATCTGGTTGACACCCAGCAATTCCTGGTGAAATACCAGGAAACCTATTTAAAAGTTAAAATTCTCTAACTTGGAGTGTGAGATGTTCATAGCCTGTCAGATATTCCATCTTTTTTTTAATACTCATAAATGACTTGTTAAAGTTCATTCAGATCAAGAAGTAGGTATGCCTTCTATGCTCTCCAGAAAATGGAGGCAACTCAGACTGTTCTTGGTTTATCTCAAATTCTAAATGATTATCACACTAGAGTCTGTGATTACATACAATCTTTTCCAAAGCTTAACAAACACATGTGACTTGCATGCTCTTTACCAGCAAAGTTTGCAGGCAGCCCTGCAAAAAGTAGTATTGCCTTGTAGCTCTAACAAACATTTGCTTTCTTCCTAGAACTACAGATGTAAGAAAGTATGACTCAGTCTCATATCCTCTGTATGCTTAAAAAGAAAATCAAATTCCCCAGATACTTTCAGACAACATCAGGAATAGAATAGTCTCGGCTCTTGTGAAGATCAGTATCTCTTTTACATTTCATCTTTATATTCACTGGGTTCACAGAAGGGGCATACCCAGAAAGAAGAAAATAGCTGTTTCTTAAAAGATACCAAATTTAGTAATTCTTTCAAATCTGCTGGCACACATTTAGAAAGTCATATTTTTTACAAAGTTCCATTGGGTTCTCATTCGTTCTGTCTTTTGAGAAGACACATGCTGCATCGCCTATAACTTTGAGCCAAAATACATCTGTGAACTATAAGAAATATTTGTCATAGGAAAACAAGAGTCATCATAATTAAAAATGAGATATAGTAGATAGAGACAGACATGTGGGCTCATCCAGAATCCACACTAGTGTCCCTCAAGCATCAACTTCCTAACTGACAAAGGCCATCAATATAATGCTCCAGGATTCTAGCCATTTCAGTAGCCTTACCTGTTAATATGAGATTGCTATAAGTGTTGGAGAATTGCTCCTTTAGAAGAACCAGATGCATCTGAGCTGCCTTCTCTCTTTGAAGCTCCAGCATAATATCAGGGTGCTGGGCAATCTTGCAGCCTTTCTGTTTATCCAAGGCAACATCACTTCGAACAATGTCTACAAAAAAAAAGAAAGAAAGAAAGAAAGAAGGCAGCAAAACCAAAATCTAAAACAAAATAAAAACACACCAAAAGTCTTATTTCACCCAAAATGACAGATTTTATAAACTACCAGCATTTGTATCAAATTGAAGAGATGCAGAAGTAATAATCCTCAAGAGTCTCCAAGCCCATGACATATCTTGCAAGTTTCTCTGGTTATTTCTAAACTCTTTGAAGATTTCTCTGTTCCTTAGGTCTCTCTAACCTTATTAAAGATTTTACTTATACATTCTTCTTAGCTCACCTCTATAACTTAATTCCTGTGGCTTTTTCTCAACATCTTTTTATTATTTTCTATGGGGAATAATAATATAACTTTGAAAACTAATGACCATGAAGATCATGCTGTAGGACCAGGTGATACCTCAACCATGTACATTCAAAATACTTTGCCTACTTTCAAATTTATCTCCCAGCAGACCACTCAGTCCAAGTAGGATTATCAGCCAGTAGGTAACATAGTCAGGGTTTCTCCTGTTATTTTTCATGTACCTCTGGGGAAATAATTTCATTCTTTCTCAGGAATAACTCTTTGAATCCAGAAAAAAAATGTTTTGAGTCAATGAAGTCTGCAAAAACAGATCTAGAGTCACTTTACATATCTACCTCTTACCCAGTTATTTTCCCACTAGTGACCAGCCTTTTTTTTTTTTACTTCAGTGTGATTTTTCACTCAGAGCAGATATATACTGTCCCAAAAACAGGCTTCTTCAAAATGAGAAAATCATATAGAATGTTTCCCAAAAGCAGAAATATGTTCATTTTACAAATTAAAACAAAAAATTAAAAACAAAATAAGAATAAATTAATTCAGGGATACACCCTCATTTTTAAAACTATCAGAAGGCAGGAGAAATCATTTATTTGTTTAAACTACATAGAACTGTTTTAATAGACTGTCTCACTGTATCCTTCCAACCTATTAAAGGATGTGGCAGACATTGTTGAATGGCAGACCCAAAGCCAAACACAATTCCTTTTCCTTGATTTTCTCTAGTATAGAGATTGAAAGCTACACTATACAATGTCCTAACTTTCTTTGAAGCAAAGAGTGCCCATGTAACATAGTTCTGGCCAGTGAGTTACAGAAAGACATCCCAAGGGGCAGTTTCTTTGGAAAATTAAAAATCAGGGACTCACTAAGACAAAATCAGTCATTCCCATTTCTTTTACTCCTTCCTATTCTTTACACATCAAACATAGACATGGAGCTCACAGCTATATTAGTCATTCTGTGGCCATGATTCAAGAAACAAGAGGGAAAAAGACTACACACTAAGGATATTGAACCAAAACATGGGAAGAACCTAAAGACTCTTTAAAAATTAGTCTTTATTAACTACACTGTCTTTTTACATGAGACAAATATATTATTCATGTGTTATTGGCTTGCATCTAGGTGCCCCCCCCCAAAGCCTAATATGCTCGTAGGTGGGGCTTTTTGGAAGTGGCTGGAGGGCATGTGGCTGGATGGTGCAGGTGGTGTGTGAATATGGATTAAGGCTTCATGATAATTGGATTAGTCTGCTGATTGGTTTAGCATAGTTCTCGGTATGAATAATAGAAAGCCCCACCCTGGGTGTGTGTGGCACCAACCAATAAGCTTGTAGCCTGGAAGGAATATAAAAGAAAAGTTGGAAGGCAGGCTTACTGCCATCTGCCTGCCCTACCATGTACTGTTTCTCCTCTGCCATGCCCCTCTGCCATGCCACCCTGCCTTGGAACTAGTTATGGACTGAAACCCTTACAAACTGTGAGCCAAAATAAACCTTTCCTCGTTTAACTTGTGGGTGTCTGGCATTTTGCCCCAGCAATGAGACAGTAACTAAAATATCACGTAAGCCACTAATAGTTATCTGTTTTTAAAATCCTAACCTGCTTTTGTAATCCAAAAATAAATAAATAATATTATTTTCCCTTTTTTATATCTAAGGAAACTGAGACCTATAGAGTTTAAGGGACTTGCTCATGTTCACGCAGCCTAGTCAGTCTCCAAACCCAGGAATTTTTAAAGACAAGTCCAGTGCTGTTTCCAGAAGTTACTGCTATTTAGAAATCCATGAGGTTAGTAGTTTTTAATACAGTAAGCCCTCGATTTACAAATGTGTTCCATTCCAGGAGAATGTTCATAAATTGAGTTCATTCACAAGTCTGTCAAAGGGAATCTTATACACCTTTGACACAAATACACAAGTAAAGCATAAATAAACCAAATACAAGATCTGTTCATATCTGTGAAAATTTGCAATTCAAATTTCCATAAGTCAGGGACTTGCTATAATGGAATTACATTAAATAATGAGAATGATGAACTAAAATATCAAAGCTGAACTTAACTGTTACACTAGTATACCACAGAATGTCTATCTGGAAAGAAATACAGATGATGTTCTCTTAGAAAAGATTATAATGCTTGTATTAAAACCTTCTATAAAAAATGAGAAATTTCATTTATTCTAGCATCTTCTGATAGGAGTCTAATTAGAAGCGTAAAATACCTACCAAACTATTTCCCATCTAACAATTATAACTGATCATCATTCCAACAAATTCTTGAACTAAACTCCTTGTATTATCATATTAAAAATATTTAAAAAAAAAACACATGAACATGGCCAAACATATGTCCTAGAATTTAGAAAATTACCTTTCAAAACTACTGGGGAAAAAAAAAAGAGATGTATTGTATGGAATCTTTGTTCAACTCTTAACTGTTTGAAATTGTATCGATGGCTAACTAAACACAAAGCAAGGATATTTGTCAAAGATACACATGATCATGTACCTGGAGGAAGAATTAACATCATTGAACAACACATTTGAAACTTGAAATTTTCTTGGCAACCTAAAAACTTGGGCCAAAATCCACAAGATGGAAGATGAAGACATGAACATGAAGCCCTGTATTTATACTGAAAATTTGTTTTATAAGATAATATGGGAAGGCCAGTCCAGATAGACACTCATATATTTAGAGTCTTACTAAGATTTGTAAGCTTTAGTTGAATACAACTTTAATATACATCAGTGCTATGATATTGTTGCCAAAAACATTAATGCAAGCTTAGTCTAAATTAATAGAACTACAGCACATGGAATCAGTGCAGGATACAGTGTGGCAGAAGGTATAACTGCCACTGCAGTGCATGCCAGCCAATTGCAACACACTGAAAAGTTTAAAGTGAAAGCAGAACTTGGTTCAGTTCCTAATCTGGTAGTCACTTATTAGTTGTAGAAATAGCAGGTAAACACTTCTCTAAGCCTCAATTTCTTCATATACTGTTATAGTCATGATATTTTGCACTATGCATACCACATATGAAGAGTCTAATAAATAGTAACTATTATTAATTTTGTAGCATCCTGGTTTGTGGTATTATATTTATTTTTGGCTATAATAATCTCAGAAGTATAATGATAATGTAGGGCAGTGATGGCAAATCATTAGAGTTTTCAATGATAACAAACAGCCTGCTGCAATACACATACCATAGGTTCACCACCACTGATCTACAGCATCCCCGAAGAAACTACAAAGCTGACAAATAATTTTGGTTTTTAAAACCAAACAACAAAAAAAAGTGTTGAGTGTTGATCCTGACAAAGAAAAAACAAAACAAAACTTGTTTCACACACAAGAGAGAGCTGATTTATCTAGTGTTAATCCAGAAAACAAAACCAAAGACTACCAGCATTTCAACAGTAACCAAATACAAAGGTCTCAGTTCCACCTGAGAAAACTTTGTAACAACAGAATCAATCAACTAAGGAAAAAGGCTACTTGAGAAGAAACAGATTTTCCCATCCTGGGAAACATTCAAGAACAGACCAGGTGATAAAAGCATTAAATCCCATCAGGTACAGTATTGGGTACCTTATGTGAGCCAATATAGCAGGACAGTTAAAGATGCAGGTTTTGAATTCACATGGATACAAACTTTTACCCACTGTAGTACAAGTTTGGGTAACATCCAGCTCTTGGACTAATAGTTAAATCTCTCAAAGCCTTAACTAACTTTTTTTTTTTTTTTTTGGTACTGGGAATCGAACTCAGGGCAAAATGCTTGCAAGGCAAACACTCTAAGCACTGAGCTAAATCCCCAGCCCACCTTAACTAACTTTTAAAAATTAAAATACTACTAACTCATTGTTAATAAACTTATTGCAGTGATAGGAACATATTAGTCATGTTTTAGTGGTTGCTAACATTATCAGATTACTGTAAGTATAATAATATCAGAAAGTTATTGTTAGAGAATAACATTCTTCTAAATAATTTTTAACTGAAAAATTTTACGGGTCCATGGAAATATGTGCTTGTCTTGTGTTTGTTTTTTCCCAGACATTATAGAAAGAATAAAGACTCAATGCCAGAAGACTTAGATATGAATTTGACCAATTAATCAAATAATCATGAAACTATAGAGCAAAAATTTTAAATTGTGCCTTGGTTTTTTTCCTGACCTAGCTAATTGGGAATGTGCTGGCCTGGATGATCTCTAAATCTCCACTAGCTCATTCTACTAGCTGTCTGTCCCACTCTTGCTGATATTCTTTGCTATTCTGTAATCAAAGTAGTTCTACATTTTAGCCCATATACAAAAGTATCCATAGTCCTTTCTTCATCTCTGCCTATGATCCTTATCCTGCTACATAGTTCAAGATATCAAAAGATTGGACATGTAGTCTGAGAGAGACAACAAGGAAGAGAGCATCTCACACTTAATATCTTAGGATCAAGTTAGTGTCTATGATTACTTCTGGACATTTATGTATGGATATGCTTGTATTTTTGTCCTTTATTATTTCTTCCACATAGCTTTCCATAAGTTAACCTACAGTTAGTAACCCACAATTGTGTAAGCCTAAGGTTATGGTTTTAGTTGAGCTAATACTAAAAAGACTGATAGACCAGCCAAACATTTTAACAGGAAGATCCTGGGACTTAGGGAAGCTATATAATCTTTACAAACAACTTTCAATGACTAGCAGGCTAGCTCATTCAGGGGATACTCTAATAAGTTCTTGACACATAGTCGGCTAATCAGAAATTGTACACAAATACAGGGGATACACAAGAGGCCATAAGGAAAGTAAAAGGTGAAAAAGATTAAAAGTTTGTCACAGAGCTCAATGTGTTTACCACACAGAAATCTATCAGCAAAGAGTAGAAGCCTTCGGAGTCCCAGTGTCTGAAACACAATGTTTGAACAATGATTGGCTAATGGGTAAGAAACAAACCCTAAGAAATCAAGCTTAAAATTAAAATTAAGACTTTTCAAAATTATAAAGAATTCAGTTTATAATTCTTGTTCAGTCTTGTTAATTCTAAAATCATTAAGAATGTGCAGGAAAGAAGGGTTAAAGCTAAATGATCCACTAAAAAGAGCAAAACAATAATTTTCATGGGTATAGAAAAAAACTAGATTGGCTTTGATGTATCTAAAATGTTCAGTTTCCAACAAAAGGGGTGGAGGGGAGAGGGTAGCAGTGCTGGCCCATATTTAAAAAGAGAAACACTTAACAGAACTCCATGTGAGCCCACCAAAGACTTCAAAGACTTATAAAATATTCATTAAAAATTAAAAGAATTATGATTAATTAAAAGAAAAACTAAAAATGACTCAATAAATGGAAAAAAATAAAAACAAATTTATTTGTAAAAGAATTAAATGGAAACTCTAGAGTTGAAAAGCAGAATAACTGAAATAAAAAATATTCTAGATGAGCTCTGAAGCATTTTGAGATAGCAATAAAAAGAATCAGAGACTTGAACATGACTACTCAGTAACACTGAATCTACACTTAAAAATGGCTGACAGGAAATTTGTTCCATGTATTTTATGATAAATTTAAAAACTTTTAAACAATAAAAATAAACAGAACTACAGGATTTTTCAGAAATTAAGGCAAGCCAATTATAGTAGTTTGTGAACACTGTATTCTAAGCTACTTTAAAGGCTGAGGTTGGAGAATATCTTGAGCCCAGGAGTTCAAAACCAGCCTGGGCAACATAACAGAACTTATCTCAAAAAAACGCCATTGTTACATAGTCAATATTCTGTTTTCTCTGAAGATTATATGAGATTAGATAGTACTACTTTGAAATAATTTTTATGCTGCTATTGTAGGGCTGGATAAAGAAGAATGAGGGACAGGTTTGAAAAACTGTGCTGAGTGGCCTCAAACAAACTGATGAGACTAGAGTCACTCCTCTTGCTCCTGGCTTCAGTGTAGTCAATGACAGAAGCAGGAAATAAAAGATTCTGACTATGCCTCAGAAATTTGAGATGTTCACAGGCCTCTGGAACAGCCTCTGTCCTGAGCTTTTATACGCCCACACAGAAGCACCCATTACCCATTTGCTCCCTGAAATTGTCCTATCCATGAATTTCCCTGGCCTTTTACCCTCTGACCTTCGGTCATCTCTTATTTTTCTCTTTTCCCTTTCTCCTAAGGTCAACACATTTATCCATATTGGCTTTCAAATGTCTTTCAATATTGTCCCCTTCTTTTCAATTCAACTTATTACCATCTACTTTGCATCTTCATGACTAAGACAGTTCTAGACAGCATCAAGAAATCCATGGATCCCTGTGGCATTCAACATAGCATCATTAGGAAAAACATTTCGTTTTTACATAGTTTTCATTGTGAAATGTTTCAAAATGTACAAGTAATACCTACACCACTACACCTACACCACTGTACCTTCATTCTCAGCTATATACTTTTAATAACATTTTGCCATATTTGCTTCAGGTGTGTTTAAAGAAATACGATAGTTGAGAAACTTCTGCAGTTTTCTGCTTACCTCTCTTGGTTTGCTTTGCTTTGCTTTGCTTTGCTTTGTTTTGCGGTGCTGGGAACAAAACTGTGGACCTCATGCATGCTAGCCAAGTGCTCTATCACTGAGCTACATCTTCAGCCCTAGTCTGTTTACCTCTCTACAATGACATTCTCCTTTCTCTCTACCCTCTCAGCAAAATAGCCACCATCCAAAATCTTGTAAGTAATATATATAGTAATATATGACATGTAATATACAATGTAAAATAGTTCCAGCTTTGGCTACTGAGGGTTCTTTCAGTTTGGCTTCTGTGATCTTCTAACATCTCTTCATTTTATTTTTAACAGCACTTTCTGGCATCACAAATGTCCTTGGCTCATCTTGTATTTTCCCTGTTCATCCGAGAATCACCTACTTCTCTAAGAAGCCTTGGTTCCTTTGGTTAGAGAATGGTATTTTAAAAAGCAAGATCTAAGAACAACACATGTTCACTGCTGCTGGGATCTTAGACAGAGCTAGGAAAGGTTTATGCTTCTTGAATAGTGTATATACACCTATATTTATTTCTGAACTTATCTGTATATCTTCATAGTTATACACATATATATCAAAAATTAATATATTAGTTCATGATTATGCCTCCAACTCCAATCTAGCACAATAGGGTATATTCTAGTGTTCCCAATTTGCTTATTCATAGTGTATTTTTCCTGATAATGAGAAATTTGATTCTCACTAACTTGCTTATTTCTTCAATAATCATCTATATGGAAAGTAGTTTCAGAATTACTAGTCCATACTCCCATGAGAAACCAATTTACCAACTCCGGCATCAAGTTTTTATACAGCTTACTTTTCTTTAGCCTAACATTGTACAGTCAAAACAAATATTTAGGTCACCTCTTTTTTACCCCCAATTTTCAATGTGGTTGTGCCTTTCATCACAATACAGTGAGATTCATTTGTCAAAACTGCAGACCATTTGTAGCTTCCTCAAGAACATTTGATATTTTCAATTTTGTTTTCGTTAGATATTCTAATATATATGTAGTAGTATTTCATTGTGATTTTAACTTCCATTTATCTAATGACAATGATGTGGACTACATTCTCATATACTTATATTCCACCTACATATCTTCTTTGGTAAAGTTTCTGTTCATATATCTTGCCCATTTTTTATTTGATTGTTTCAATTTTAAGAGTTCTTTATGTATTCTGGACCTGAATCCTTTATTAGATTTGTAATTTTAAAATATTCACTCCCAATCTGTGGCTTTACATTTTCATTCTTTTAATAGGGTCCTTTACAGAGAAATTTTTCTAATTTTTTAATAAAGTCTATCATTTTTTTCTTTTATAGATCATACTTTTGATATTTCTAAAATTTTTTGTCAATTCCAAGGTCACATGGATTTATACAACCTTTTCTTATACAAGTTTTGTATCTTACATTTAGGTATATGGTCATTTTTCAGTTAATTTTTTATGAAGTGTCAGGTATGTGTCAAAATTTATCTTTTCACATAAGAACTTTCAGCTGTTCCAGCATGAGCTGCTTGTACACATTTGTCAAAAATCAGTTGACATTATTTGTGTGGATCTACTTTTAAATGCCCTATTCTGTTCCACTGACCTTGTATCTGTCCTTTTACCAATACCATATTCCCTTGCTTATCTTTATATTGTCTTGAAATACGGGTGTTCTGACTTTGTCCAAACTTTGCTCTGTTTTTTCATTACTCTTTTATCTATTCTAGCTCTTTGGGGTGTGTGTGTGTGTGTATGTGTGTGTGTGTGTGTATTCTAGTTCATATATACAAACATACACATATTACAGAACAGTTTCTGCTGTTTTGATTGGAAGTGAATTGAATCCATAGATCAAAGGAAAACTGATATCTTAGTAATATTGAGACTTCTAATCCATGAACACATTTTATCTTTTTCCATTTATTTGATTTCTTTCACTCCTGTTTTGTAGCTTTAGCATACCATATTCTTTATAAAATTTGCTATAATTATACCTTTTTGGTGCTATTTTAAATGGCATTTTTTATAAATTTCAAATTCTAATATTCACTGTAAATTCATATATAAACATAGAATTCACAATGTATAATGACATTATGTCCTGCATTATTGGTTCCAGAAGATTTCAATGATTCTTTGGGACATTATGTGTAGATTATCATATCACCTGAAAACAGAAACAATTTAAGGTCTATGTTCCCAGTGTATGTGCCTTTTATTTCTTTGCCTTCCCATATGGCTAGGACTTCAAGTATGATGTTAAGAGTCAGCATGGTGGTGTACAACTATAATCTCAGAACTCAGGAGGCTGAAGAAGGAGGACTGCCATGACTTTGGGGCCAACCTGGGCTATAGAGTGAGTTCAAGGCCAGTATATACACGGCAAGACCCTGTCTCAAAAAAAAAAAAAAAGGTATGAATAAAAGTGACAAGAAAAATATCCTTATTTTTATCATTAAGAAGGATGTAGCTGTAGGTTTTTTGTTGTTTTTATTGTTATTCTTTTTGTTGGGTGCAGTGGAATTTACTGAATGTATGTAGCCCCCTATACTGCAGGCCTCTCTAAACTGCCCCTCTTCTTCAGAGGATCTAGAATACAAACTGTGAGGAGGAGAGATTGTTAACATGTTGGAAAAATAAGTTGTGATATGGACTCCTCAAAAGCTGAGGCCCTCTCTCTTCCTTTCATGTTCTTGCTGGTACCGGTGGTCTATAGGTCTCTTACTCTTAGAAGGCTATGTGGACATGAGGTCCACTGCCTTGTTGCTGAAACCAAATTCATTATCATGTCAAGAAATGAGCTTAAAGTGGTCATTGAAAACAATTCCAGCCAAAGCATTTAAGATGGAAGAGTGGGTATCACTATTAAAGTAACAGGCATTAATGTGGTCCTTGATGCAGCCCAAGATGCCCTTTCAGGGGTTTTCCATGCTTGTTTCACCACATTCCTGATGTTGTCATATTTAGCAGCTTTACCCAGATAGCATGTCAGACTCGAAACTGATACAATGAGGATGAGCACACAGAGGACCATGCCAGTAAGCTGCTCATTCAGCTGAGTTATGACCTTGCCCACAACCTCGGCAGTGCTTGTGGATGCAAAGATGATATTCTGGACAGTTCCACAGCTATCACACTAAGTGTCCCAGAGCCATCATCCGCATTATTATGGGTGACAGTGATGGCATAGACTATGATCAAGAGTCCCTCTATGATGCCAAAATTATCATGGATGACCTTGACTGGGGGGCCCTAAGCAGTTGGTAGTGCAGGTGGCATCGCTGAAAATCTTGAGGGAGGTCTCATCATCACAAACATAGGGATATGAGTAGAAAAAGCAGAGATGATGACTCTTTTGGCTCCATCCTTCAAGTTTGCCCCAGCTTTCTACATGGTAAAAGAAGACACCAATGGACTCCACAACACATTCAGTACCACCATCATCCCATTTGATGTTGGCAGGATCTGAATCCTGGAAGACGAAGATGAATTTTCTGTTGAAGGCAAGGTTCCCATTCTCTGCCTTGACTATGCCATTGAACTCGCCATGGGTGAATCATACTGAAATATATTGATCATGTACATGAGGTCATCACTTATGCTGACAATATATACTTTGACTAGTTAAATTCACCCATGCAGACCAGGTGCCATACACAGACAAATCTGTTTTCTCTGACCTTTACCATCATATATATCTCAGGGACAGATAGGAAAAGATAGAGGCTGCTGAATAGGGAAGAGCAGAGAGTCTTGCAGGACTTTTTTTGTCAGGCACTTTAGCAAGTTAAGGAAGTTCCTTACTCTTCCAGTTTGCTGAGAAATTTTATCATGCATGTAAGTTGAATTTTAGCAAATGCTTTGTCTGCATAAACTGAGATGATCAGTTTGTTAAACAAGTTACACACACACACACACACACACACACACACACACACACACACACACCCCTTGTAGGAAATTGAACTTATTCAATTTGTAAGTAAATTTGGAGACAATTTCAAGATATTTAGTCTTCCTACCTATGATCCGTATCTCCACGTAGGCCTTCTTTGTATGTTTTCCAATAAAGTTTTACAATTTCATCTATTAAAACTTGGTACAATGTTTCTTAGATTAATTCATAGGTACTTTGGTTTTACTGCTTTTATAAATGGTGTAATTTGTATGATATGTTCTAAAGTTTTGCCCATACTTTATAAAAATACAACTGGTTTTGGTATTTAGAGCCTTAATCCAGTAATTTCAGTCAACTCCAAGTCTCTAGATGTTCATGAATCACTGTGAAAATAATCATATCATCTGCTAACAATAACAATTTTGTTTGTTCCATCTCAATTCTCACATATTTTATTTATTTTACTTTTCTCATTTCTTGAGAAAGTAAACAGCCTTGCAAGATAGACACAGGGTCTCCCTCCAGAGCAAAAAGGTAAGTATGCTTACTATCCAATATAATAAAGATAATATTTTCCTTTAAGGGCACATGTATTTACTGCCCATTTTTTAAAAATTCAGGTTCCCTAAGCTCAGGGATCTCTTCCTGTACCATAATCCATTGCAGCGAGTAACACTGTGAGAATCTGAGGATTCTTTTATCACCAAAACTCATGCTAAAATTTAATTGGCATTGGAAAATGAGACCTTTAAAGGGTGTTTAGGTCATCAAGACTTCACCCTCATGAATTAACTAATGTCATTATCGTAGGAGTGGGTTTGCTTCTTTTTGTTCTCTCTTTCTCTCTAGCCCTCTCTTTGCCCTTCAACCATGTAATGATTTCTGCCATGATTTTATGAAGCAAAAAGGTCCTACTGGATGCCAGAACCTTGATATTGGACTTCCCAATTTCTATGTTTGTAAGCCAATAAATTTCTGTTCATTGTAAATAACCCAGTGTGTGGTGCTGTTATAACAGCACAAAATGGACTCAGAAAGTCATCTAGCCCTCTTCTTTTTGCCCTATGGGAAATGAAACACAGAAAACTAATGCAAATGAATTGCTGATACTTTGGTCAGAGTCCTTGCTATGAAATAGTCCTTTTTCTCTGACATAGGAATCTCATATCTTCTGCCAGTATCCATGAAATCCTGGCAGATCATCTCTGCTAGTTTGTAAATAAAGGAAAATCTCTTCTTTAAGCAGAAAGGCAACAGGGGAAAGAGAGGGGAAAGGGAAAATATGGAAAATGATGAATGAACCTGATATAAATAGGGGGGAAGGGAGGAGAGGGGAGGTGCGGGGGAGAGGGGGAGAACCAAGATGCATCATGTATAGGTACAGAATAAATGTAATGAATGTGACCAATGTATGTAGAATGTA